>ML783994.1:292633-329448 GCA_009831015.1 Picea engelmannii
AGAAGAGGAAGTTACAACGGGTTTTGCTGTAGGTTGTATCCCTTCATTTGTTGGATAATAATAAAGGAAGGACCTGGCAATTTCTCTGGTGGACGTAGCCCACACTGGGTGAACCACATAAATCTGTGTCTCTCTTGTATTGTATGTCTTCTGTGTTTTGTTTCTACATTTGTTTTATTTTATTGCTCCACGGTCCTGTTTTTTCTAACAGGTTAAGCAAGATTCATTGGAGAATTGGTGAAAGAATTGTGTGAAGGACTTAGCTTGAACAGCAGCTTGGAGACTCTAGCAAGTCTATCAAGAGGATTTGATCTTCTTCATGCAAGGATTGAGCAAGTGTGTGTGTCAAAGCCAAGATCCATCGAAAGGAAGTTTGTGACATCAAGGCTCAGGTTGTAATCTTTACTTTCAATTAATATGATACAGTGGTATGTCCCTTTCCCATAAAGCTATTTTCACTTTATTGTGTAATTCCTTGATCATACACATAGGTTGACTGTTGAATATATTGTGTTATATTTACTTTGGTTGGTTTGTGTTGTCTTGGTCTTGACCTCACGAGAGCACTGGAGTGAAGAAGGAGCAACAAATACCCTAGGAAGCGATAATAAGGTATGTTATTTGTTCCTTCCTCCTAGTTAATTCAATGGTTAAAACTTAGGGAAAGAGTCATGTCCTGTCCTGTTTTGTTCTAGATCCAGGTGGATCTAGGGAGATATGCTAGTGTCTACACCTACCGATTAGTCCAATAACAAGACAAGGGAAACATGACCTTTGTAATACTGGGTTGAAAGGGAAACTTCAGAAAAAAAAAAAAAGTGGTACTCTAGGGATAAGGTAGAGGAAAACTTTCCTCACCTCATTTAGTAAAGCTTTTGGGGACCAAAAGCCTCCCAAAATGGGGAAGTATAATCTGGATTGGATCATTATATTTTTTGTCATCTATCTTAATACTTTTAGAGTATAAAAATTAGAGGATTCATCTTGCATGGCCATTATAGTGGCATGTCCTAGTTTGGAAAATTGGGGTCTAGAACCTTCCAGAGCCATTTTTAGGCATTAAATGATGTTTTTTGGGGTTCTGGTGTCCAAAACTTGTGCACACCTCCTTGATGGTATTATACACTTTGATACCTTTCCAATAATGTATATCGTGTGTCAATCAGAGCTTGTATTAAAATGTTATGCTTCCCGCAAGTTGACCCACCTTGTTGAACACCATGGTACGAGAGGATCCCATGTCATCCCCTGTTACTCATGTATATAGGGCTAACCACATATGTAATTTCAATAAGATTATATAAGTTTAAAAGTCCTATCACATTTTGTGGTTGAGGAAGTCAAAATCCTACCACTAGATGGCTATCAGACTATATTAAATATTGGGCCACTAGGAGGAGAACGGGTTCCATTCTATGTTATTGTATTTTGTTCCATAGCAGAGAATAACAACTGGGAATGGGAAATTAGAAAGTATAATAGAGGGGGTTATTGTTCTGTATCATCCTAACATGCCACAGGTCTCAAGTAACTCCATAGAGAGTTCCTTCTCATTTGTACTTGCATTATTTCCATACTAGAGAAAATAGAGCAAAGCAACCTCACCTTCTAGTTGGGTTTTCTCTTGCAAGGGTTTCCCAGAGAAAAAATTTGTGTTATCTTGTGGATGGTGTGTGATTGTATTTTATTGTTCTTTATTTTTCGAATTTTATCTATTTCATGCACAAGCATAAAATTAGTAACTAAATATTCTAGAATCTAAAGGAATTTAACCTTCATTGTGTATATTTTAGTTTTATTTATCAGATATGTTGTGACAAATTGTTCCAGTGAAATATCCATGGTAGTTTACAGATCAATATCACATCTCATGTAGGTGTTAGAGACTTTGAAAAAACACCAACTATTGGCTAACCTCAAGAAATGTGAGTTTGCTCAGTAGTCATTAGTCTATTTGGGGTATGTGTGTAAGGTACCAGATCTATTATAATATCTTGAAACATAAATATTGCAAAGAATAACAGTGGAACAACACAATATATGAAGCCACAACACCAAAATAATACCTTTATTGATAGGAAACAATGTTCACTTTCCTCTTCGAGGGGGTAACCTCCAATAGAGAAACTCTCTAGTACAATAATTCTCAAGACAAAACTTCTCATAGCCTCTACTCCTATTTACACTAAATCTATCTGTTTAAAAGAACAATCTAGAGGAAGATCCTTCTAGAAGCGGAAGCTTCTATTAGGTCTTCTTACATTTGACTTATTCTTCCTTATTGTTAGGCCTTATTAATATTGGCCTTTAATACATGCAATTATATTATTATATCTATGTGAGGGGTTAGGGAGGTTAGGTCCCTAACATGCCATCCCCCTTGAATAATATCCTTGTCCTCAAGGCCTAAGATGAGAAAATTATTGTAGAATGGTGGTCGACTCCTAGGTGGCATATTCTGGAGTTGTATCTTTCCATTAGACTAACACTTCCTTGATGGTGTGTTGATGGAGACAATGCTCTCGTTGGTCCAAGACTACTTGATGGAGACGACGCTCTCATTGGTCCAAGACTACTTGATGGAGATGACGCTCTCGTTGGTCCAAGACTACATATTTTTACTTATTAATAATCCTAGAATACTTACCACCATTAAATTAATTCTAAAACTAAACCCTAAATAGTAAGAAATCATTAATAATAATATTACCTCTAATAAACTAATTCAAGCATACAACACAGATTTTAAAGTAAAATATTTCTTTAAACTAATATTTATTACCACTTTTTATTAATTTCTAAATTGAACCAAACTATAACACTAATAATAATATTATTAATATTACCTCTAATGCAATTAAAATTAGACCTTAAATTAACCTAAAAAAATAGCTTATAACATTATTATAATATTAATAATAATTAAATTATAAAATTAAAATCAACTTGTTTTTAACAATTGAATATGAAAATTATGTTGTAAACCCTAAGATTTTCACTGAGCCAACCCTCTAGGTTTCTTACACTCAACCAAGTAGTATTAATTAGGGTTCCTCTCGTGCATTTTCCCTCGGGTTATTATGTCTTGAATATGGATCCTACTGTGGATCCGAAACGTCGACAAATAATAGACAATACTATGGTTCTTCCAATTAATTATGAACAAAACTCTCACCACAAAAACCTTAACCATAAGATGGAACCTTCTTCATCAAACTCAGGGAGATTGGTTTGAGTTTGGAACTTAGTTCCAATCACTTTCTTTAGGAAGGAGACATGAAAAATAGGATGGAGCTTCGACTAACTGGGTAGATCTAACTGGTAGGCCATCGATCCCACTCGCTTGAGCATTGTATAAGGACCATAAAATTTAGGAGCAAGCTTATGAAAGTGTTCAGCTTTGAGTGAAGTCTGGTTATAAGGTTGTATTCAAATAAACACCTGGTCTCCTTTAGAAAATTGTCATTCGAAATGACCTTGATCTGCTTGTTGCTTCATGCGATTCTGAGCCATGACCAAATTGTCTTTGAGGGAATGAAGAATAGCCTCTTGGACTGTAATATTTTTTTCAACCCCCTAAACCTTCAAAACTGTTGGAATGTATGAGAGAACCAATGGTGTATTTTGGCCATACACTTCTTCTAAAGGATTCATGCAAGTAGTTGTATGGTAAGATATGTTGTACCACCATTTTTCCACTCAGATGCAAAACACCTCAAATATGTTTCCGAACACTTGTTGACAACTTCAGTCTAGCCATCCATACGGGGTTGATAGGCGATGTTGAGATGCAATTGGGTGTCATGTAGCTTGAAAAATTCTTGCCAAAATTTTCCAGTGAAAGTGGAATCTCTATCAGAAACAATAGAATTAAGCATGCTCTAAAGCTTGAAAATATTATCCATGAATATTTGAGCCATTGTGGATGTGGTGAATGGGTGTTGAAGAGAACAAAACGAGCATATTTGGAAATATGATTAACGACCACCATGATGAATGAATTACTGCCTGATTTAGGTAAGCCAACAATGAAATCCATAGAAATATCTTTCCAAATAACAAGGGGATCATAAGTGATTGGAGTGTGCTTGAAGCTTTGATTGTTTCTCCCTTGTTTCATTGATAGACCTCACATTCATCCTCAAATGTGTGAACATCTTATTTCATACCATTCGAGAAAAGATAATGTTTGACTCGTTCATAGGTTTTGGTAAATGATCCAAAATGGATCCAGGAAGGCCTAAAAATCAAAGTTCTTAGAATCATACAAAACCAGCGCCATTGCATCCACCTCATCGCGTTGATTCCGGTCATATAATGTTTTAGTCAAACAAACACCGTATACGAAAGTTATCACATTCTGATCAAATTCCCAAACATGCAATAAGTCAATTGGTCAAAATCAATGCTGATGTCAACAGTACAACATGTGATATCAACATGACATCATCATGATGACGTGGTGTCACCAGGAGGTGATACGTGTCACTAAGATTCAACATTTTTGGGTTGAGTTGGCACTGTACAGATTTGACACATGGCACTGTACAGATGACACATGGCAGTCTGTACATGATGTGGCCCAATGACAGGCTGACACGTGGTAGTACGAATGACATTTGGGATGTATGGATGTTGATGTGCCAGGGTGATTGTGAAGTACAGACGTGACATGGCACGACACATGGATGTACAATAGATGACATGGCAGGTGACTAGCCAGGTGACAGGGTTGTACAAAAGCTAATGTGGCAGCTAACTGGGTTGTACAAAGGTGATGTGGTAGGCTAAATGGATGATGAGTGTGATGGTACAAACCAATCATAGGGTGACATGTGGCCCAATCATAGGGTTCCACATGGAACCCTAGATTTTTCCTATGTAGGCTAGGTCAAAAAAGTTGTTACTCCATGGGAATCGAACACCCAACTTCCACCTGCATCGAGTCTTCACAACCACCGTCGAACCAGTCAGGATACTAGTTGGTTCTTAACTAACTTGGGACAGACTTTGGTTTTTTTGTGAGTTTTCTAGAGAAACGGGGATAAGCCTCGGTCGGTGGGGTCTATCCCTGACCGACCAGGAGCTAGCAACCATATGGCTGCGTGGAGTATTAGGGCATGGCCATATGGGCCAACACCATAAGACTAGGACCCAGACTCGTAGGAACCAGAGCGCGCTAGCCAGCCCTCAGCCACATGGCAGAGAAGCATGTGACCAAGGGCTCAGAGAATAGGGGGTTGCGCCCAATTTTGGTTGGAAAGTGGGTTTTTAAACCATATTGTATGATTTTATTTGATTTTCTGTTTTTGGTGGATTTTGGTCATTTCTTGGAGATCTGGAGCCCTTTTTTAGGCCAAATATTGGGAGGAAGTTGGGAGAATGTTACCAACTTCAAATATATTTAAACCATAGGTTCTTGGCATCCTGAGAGAGGTTCATAAGAGGAGAAATTATATATAATTGTGAAGCCAAAGTCAATTTTATGCATGGAAAACATTAAGGAGAGGAACTTTGCATGCCAATTCTGGGAGCTTCTCTCAACCGTTTTCAGTTTCATCAATTGTGTTGGGTTCTTGAGGTCTAGAAGAATACAGCCAGACTAGTTTGTAATCCATTTGACACTTTTATGATGTACTTTTGAATCTTTGAAGAGAAATAAGAAAGCCTCACCCACTAAGACAAAGGCCCGGAGATGTAGGCGATCTTGCTGAACTCCATTAACAAATTTGTTGTTATGGTTTGTTGATTCTTTATGCTTACTTTCAGATCTACATTATTATTATGGATGCCATGTTATATTAATTTCTTCCTCTTTCTTCAATTCCTAAATGGTTAATGAACTCGTGCTTTAAAAAATTAACCATAGTCTTAAAAGATATTTTCAGATCAAGAAGTATCAGAAAAGGTTAACGGTTGGTTTTTGAGTTTGAATGATTACTAGGGAAAAGATGAATCGTGGTGAAGGCAATCTTGTTGAAGAGAATCCTAAGATTGGATCGAGAAAGAGAACTTCTCAAAGTGAGAATATGGCATCAGAAGAGGGACTTTCTCATAATGAGATAGAGTTTCAAAATACCTTCTTCGCCATGTCGGAGATGGTAAAGGTTTTATATGATGATTACTTGGAGTGGAAGAGACCGATTTTGGGTGAATCTTCAAAAGCCAAAAGTGAGGAAGGAGAGGATCCTCCTAAAAATACTCCTTCACCTCCTTCTTCTCCACCAACTTCTTATTCTTCAAGTACAAGTTCCAAATCTACCGCAAGAAAACATTCCCATAAACATAAGCATGATATGCCTTTACTTAAGCTAGATGTGAAGTTTGAATTACCCATGTATGATGGTGAAGTCAATGCAGAGAGGCTTGATAACTGGGTCAAAAAAATGCAATTTTATTGCAGTTTGTAACAAATCAAGGATGAGTCAACTCAAATCAAATTGGCATCGCTTTGACTTTTCGGCACAACACTCATCTGGTGGCAAAGAAATTTGCAAAATGGCACGCAACAAGTGGGTAATGTATTTTCATCATCGAAAGTTTTTGTTTCTGCACTTAAAAAACAATTTTATCCTTTGGGTTATAAAGAGAAGGATTTAATTGAATGGAAAGGTCTTAAACTAAGAAATGGACAAACAGTGTAAGAATACACACATGAATTTCATAAGATGGCATTAATGTTAGAGATTCTATTACATACCAAAAAAACTCTTATGAAGTATATAGGAGGTTTACCTGCACACATTCGTAACACTGTATTTATGTTTGGACCTACTAATCTTGATGAGGTTTATGTTCAAGCAACATACATTGAGGAAGGAAAAACATGAGTTGGTGTATTAGGAGAATCGTCTTCAAGAAAATAGGACAGAAGGAAGGGGAATGGCTAGAAAGCAAATTCAGTGACAAGAAAGGAAGAGAAGATCTCTTGCAAGCATTACAAGAAAGAAGGGCATGGTGATGACCATTAATGGAAATTGAATCCCAAGAAGAGACCGAAATGGTTCAAAGAGAGAAAAGGGAGGAATATAGCTGCAACAACAACACGACCAACAGACTTGGGATCAGATTCGGGTGATGAGTATAAAATCACAGTGGTTGGTTTGATAGGTAAAATTGGTGACGGATATGATTCTAAAAGTAAATTGTTTCACATAAGGTTCATAATGAGACATACTAAGGTTGACATATTGATAGATAGTGGATCTCAATCTTACTTGATTTTAGAGGAAGTGGTTAAACAATTGGGATTAAACACTCAGATGCATCATAAACCTTACTCACTTAAATGGATAAGCAACCATCATAAATTTCACATAACAAAGCAATGCAATTTAAAGTTTGCAATTTCATCAAAATATGTGGATGAGGTAATGTGTGATGTGGTGCCACTCAATGAATGTGGAATGGTCTTAGGAAGTCCTTATTTGTATGATCACAAAGCAATCTTCTACAGGGAACATAATCAATATCACTTAATCAAAGAAGGCATTGAATATGTTGTACATTCTCATCACTTAAGAGAAAATCAATTTCTTCAAACAATGAGACAATTAAGGAAGGCAACTCATGTAAGAAACACACCTATAATTGTGAGAAACCAAGTAGTTGATCTTAAGCATGAACATGAGATGATTGTAGAATGGAAGTTCAATCATATGTTGCTTCAAGATAAGCTAATGTCGTGCAAGTACTACAAACATATTAGCTCATTTGTAGTCATATTTCTGATGTTATCATTGCTAATGTTTTCAACATGGATGGTAGTGGCTTCAGTAAGATGTGATAGAGTACAAGTGGCTAACAATATGATGTCAGTTGTCATGGTGGTTTTGCAATTAATCTTGATGAGATAGGTGCACAAGATAGAGTTTAAAGACAAAGAACAAGTGGGGCAGCCTATCCCACACTTGATGACTGGTTAGTATCCTTTTAGAGGACCAAAAGGTCTTAGTGGGGAGGCGTTATCCAAAATAAACCCAGGAAGGCATAAAAATAAAATTTCTCGGAATCAGACGAAACCCATTCCATTGCGTATGTCTCGTCGCACTGATTCCAACCATATAATGTTTTCCTCAAACGGACATCGTATGCGAAAGTTATCGTGTTCTGATAAAATTCCCAAACATGCAAAAAGTCAACTAGTCAAAGTCAACATGGACATCAGAAGTATGAAAGGTGACATCATCATGTTGATGTGGAATCACCAAAAGGTGACATGTGTCACTCAAATTTGACATTTCAGGCTGAGTTGGCACTATATGGATTTGACATGTGTCACTGTACGGATGACACGTGGTAGTGCGTACATGACATGGCCCAATGACAAGCTGACATGTGGTAGTACGGATGTGATGTCGCACGACACATGGATGTACAAAAAATGACGTGGTAGGTGACTGGGTTGTATGGAAGCTGACATGGCAGCTAACTGGGATGTACGAAGGTGACGTGGCAAGTTGATTGGATGCTAACTATGTTGTTGACTATGTTGGTATGGACTAATCAGAGGGTGACACATGACCCAATCAGAGGGTGCCACATGGAACCCCAGATGTTTCCTATGTCATCTAGGTCAAAAAAATTGTTACATCATGGGAATCGAACACCCAACTTCCACCTGCACCGAGTCTCTACAACCACAGCTGGACCGGTCGGGCTACTAATTGGTTCTTAACCAACTTTCCATGGAATTTGGTTTTGTTGTAAGTTTTTCAGACGAATTTTGATAAGCCCCGATCGGCAAGGCCAACCCCAAGCAACCAGGGACTAGGAACCAGGAGCTAGCAACCATATAGACGCGTGGAGTGTTAGGGCGTGGCCATATGGGCCAAACGCCACAAGACTAGGAGCCAGACTCGGAGGAGCCAGAGTGCACAAGCCAGCCCTCGGCCACATGGTAGAGAATAATGTGACTAGGGGCCCAGAGAATAGGGGGTTGCACCTAATTTTGGCTGAAAGTGGGTTTTTAAACCATATTGTATGATTTTTTTTTATTCCTAAGCCTATTTTTGGTGGATTTTGGTCATTTTTGGGAGATTTGGAGCCCTTTTTTAGGCCAGATCTTGGGAGGAAGTTTGGAGGATGTTACCAACTTCAAATATATTTAAATGAGAGGTTCTTGGCAGCCTAAGAGAGGTTCAAAAGAGGAGAAATTCTATATAATTGTGAAGCCAAATTCAGTTTTATGAAAGGAAGCCATTAAGGAGAGGAAATTTGCGGGCCAATTTCAGGAGCTTCGCTCAACCTTTTCCAGTGTCGTCATTTGTGTTGGGTTCTTGAGGTCTAGAAAAACACAGTCAGACTAGTTTTTAATCCATTTGACACTTTTCTGATGTACTTTTGAAGCTTTGAAGAGAAATAAGAAAGCCTCACCCATTGAGACAAAGGCCCGGAGACGTAGGCGATGTTGTCGAACTCCGTTAACAATTTTGTTGTTATGGTTTGTTGATTATTTGTGCTTACTTTCAAATCTACATTTTATTATGGATGCCATGTTATATAATTAATTTCTTCCTCTTTCTTCAATTCCTAAATGGTTAATGAACTCATTCTTTAAAAACTTAACCATAGTCTTAAAAGATCTTTTCAGATTAGTAAACCCTAAATGCTTGGATGTGGGTGAAGCATGAAGTTCAGAAAAAACCATGGATTTAAGTTGTGATTGCTTATATAAATACTAACAACCTTTTTAGAGAAGTACTTCATTGTGCCAAGAGTACCCTGGGGAAGCTGGAGACTTGTGTTGCAATTGGTAGATCATGCTAGAAATTTTGGGGTCTTGTAGCCATTCCTAAAAAACATCTTGGAGACAATATGGTAAAATGAAGGAGAGGGGGAAAATGGACCCTTATTCATCATATTTCAGGGAAAGATCATCTTCTACTTCATTTTCCTTTCCCTTCTTGTAAATGATCTCATAATTATAGACAAATAGTTTGGTCACCCATTTTTGTTGCTCCGGTGATGAAATTTGTTTTTCCATAAAATACTTGAGACTCTGATGATCAATTTTGATTTAGAAGCATTGACCCAATAAATAAGGACACCAGAGATCCACAAGATGCCGAATAGCTAACATTTCCTTTTCATAAATGGATTGACCCAAATGTCTCTCTGAAAGTTGTTTTCTAGTGAAGTCCAAAGGCCTGCCATCTTGCATGAGGACGGCCCCTATCCCTTTCCCAGAAGTATCACATTCCAATACGAATGTCTTTGTGAAGACTGGAAGTTCTAGGACATGGGTCGAGCACATAACATATTTCAAATCTTGGAAGGAGTGATCCGCAGTTGGAATCCAAGTGAAAGCATTTTTTTAAGGAGAAAAGTGAGAGGAGCTTCAATTTTACCAAAATTTTGAAAATACTTCCTATAATATCCCGTTAAACCTGAAAAACCACGTAAGATATTAAGAGTTTTAGGGTGAGGCCAATCCTGCATAGCTTTAATTTTCTTGGGATCCACCTAGACACCATCCTTGCTTACAATATGACCTAGGTATTCCACTTATGAGGCTCCAAAGGCACATTTAGATTGTTTGAAGAAAATTTGGTGCTTAGAGAGTAGATGGAGAACTTGATTCACATGGAAGAGATGAAATGTCCAAGCTTTACTATAGATGAGAATATCATCAAAGAAAACTAAGACAAAATAACAAAGAAAAGGACGGAAGACATGATTCATAAGACTTTGGAAAGTGGAGGGAGCATTACACAAGCCAAAAGGCATTACCAATAACTCATAGTGACCCTCATGAGTTCGAAATGTAGTCTTGGAAATATCTTCTTCTTTCATACGGATCTAGTGGTATCTAGAACATAGATCAAGTTTGGTGAAGTACTGAGCACCACTCAACTCATCCAAGAGGTCATCAATGATAGGAATGGGGAATTGGTCTTTGATTGTGAGT
The DNA here is from genome assembly GCA_009831015.1 of Picea engelmannii. Classification (NCBI taxonomy): domain Eukaryota; kingdom Viridiplantae; phylum Streptophyta; class Pinopsida; order Pinales; family Pinaceae; genus Picea; species Picea engelmannii. The sequence continues at coordinate 303,543 of ML783994.1, forward strand.
TTTTTAAGGGAATGAAAATCAAGACACATGCGCCAAGTACCTTGTTTCTTGAATACCATGAACACAACGAAAGAATAGGGGTTGGTACTAGAATGAATAACACCCACTTCTAGTAATTCATGAACAATTTTCTACATTTCATTCTTCTGGGAAAAGGGATGATGATAAGGGAGAACATTGGGAGGAAGAATGCCCTGTATGAGAGGGATGGAATGGTCATGGATTACATGGGAAGGGGGAAGTTCTTTGGGAGTGGTAAAAACAAATTGGTGGCGGGAGAGGATATATTGGAGGTCAGGATGCACATAAGGTGTCTCAACAACATGAATGGAGTGGAGTTGGGAAATAATTCCAGAATGGCCCTTTTTTAGGATCTTTTCCATGCGATGGGAATTGATTATCTCAAGGGAGCCTGATGTGATGCGTTGGAACTTATATTGTTGTCCCTCCTGTTGGAATTGCATGGTTAAGTCCTTAAAATCCATGAGAATGGGACCGAGATTGCCTAACCATTCGACACCGAGAAAAATTTCGCAACCACCCATGTCTATAGAAAACATATGGAATTTTAGTTGATATTGACCAATTTGGAGCTGCACATTTTCACATCATCCCCCACATTTCATGGAACGTCCATTGGAAATCATGATTTAAAAATTATTGCCACACAGTTGTAACAATTGACTTCTTGGGAAATACGACGATGAATAAAATTATGGGTGCTACCAATGTCCACAAGGATGATGACTTTCTTATTTTTAATGTAACCAATTAATTTGAGAGTTGAGGGAGCAGATAAGCCAGTAAGGGCATTAAGTCAAATCACCGGTTCAACTTCTAGTCGATTGGAGGGTGATGGTAGTTCCTCCACAGGTGAAACAACGACCTCGTATTCAGAAATATCCTCAATCACAACCATAAAAATCCTATGATCCTTACAATTTTTCCCTCAAAAATATTTTTCATCTCAATTATAACAAAGACCCTTTAGTTGACATTCAACCATTTTGGCCCTCGTTAATTTCTAGATCTTGAGGAGAGTTGGAGGGGAATAATTGGTGGGTTTAGGGCGAGGAGGAAAGGATGTTTTTTGGATTTGGGAGGAGACAATCTATTGTGTTTCCTTAGCTCATTGAGTAGCTTCCAACCAAGTCTAAGGGCGTGCCATGAGAACATTGGCATGTATTTCATCTATTAGGCCACTAATAAATCATTCCCTGAAGAAAGCATATGACATGCCCTCCATTATGAAATCCAAGTCCTAAAATGAGGAAAAAAAGTCTTCCACTATCCCAGACTGCTTCAACTTGGTCAAACGACCTAAATGGTGGGTGTCAAAGTCAAAGTGGTCATAAATCTCTACCACAAAGTGTGTCCAAGAAACATACCCTTGGTGGGCCTTTTTTCACCATTTCCACCATTGCCATCGTTCCAGATCTAGATGGAGGATACTATAGTGAAGCTTGGATAAATCATCAGTAATTTCTTGCAAAGAAAAATAATGTTCCATTTGGGTTACCCAACCTATGGGATCTAAGACATCAAATTTGTTCACCTCAATTATGGCAGGGAGGAGGTCTTGATAAAAGTGGGTAGTATGAGGACCTTGGTAATGGGAAGAGTCATGGTCATCCTGATAGGATGGTTGTTCAGAAGAAGAAGGGTTCAGGGAATGGCCCATGAATTATTCAAGTGTGGCTTTTAGGAATTTGAGGTCTTTGATGTGGGAACATTGGTATTGGAGGGTTTGAATAGAGGGATTGATTGAGCTAAGGTTGGAATTGCTATTTTTTATTTCTTCCTTTTTATGAAGGTTGTCAACAACTAATGTATTGAGTTCTTGGGCTCTGGTGTTGTCCATTTGGAAAATAGGTAGGAAAATGGGATAGGGGGGACACATGGGGTTAGGAGGGGTGGGTGGGAACACAGAGAAGAAGGGTGTAAAACTATAGGTACTACTGCAATCAGGGAAAAAAGGGGAATCCAATGGGATAAGGGCCAAATAAGGGTGCCATAAAAGTGGTCGGGACCACAAAAAAAAATTGTGTTAAAAATGATAGGTTCCACTGGAATCAGGGCGAAGAGAGGAATCCTGTGAAGTTATACTCTGATCTAAAGAATATGCATTGTTGAAATTCCCAAATTATTAACAGGAAGAAATGTGTAGTAATTTCTCAACCATAATGTAGGAAGAAATGTTGCACAACAATAGATCTTGTTTGTTCTGTTTTGATTTCCATCGTTAAGGTTAGGGTGTTCAGGGTTTCTATAGACAAGGGTTTTCCCTATGCTATATCCCTCTGATATACATGTGGGGGCCAACAGTAGTACTCGGCCCAATATCTCAAGGCACCAACTAAGGAGGCTAGACCATGCCCTTAGCCACACTACTCGACTACCCTGGTACTAGAGAGTATATTCCCGAGTGTTGTTCTCGGTAGAACTATAGTAGTCAGGTGACCGTTCGTTTTATCTATGGAGGGATTCAGGAGATCTAGGTTGATCTGTATACATGTGTTTTCTAATGTGCTACCACTTGAAGGGGTACCGATAAGGGTTACAAGGGTGGCCAATAATGTGCGCTTAAGTGCCACTTGTAGTTCCTACGTGTATGCTTCCCTGACTACAGATTTATGCATTGAATAACATATCTCTGTAGCTTTAAGATGTCGAAATACATCTCTACTCTGAAAATAAAATAACCCACAATTTTCTGCCAAGGAAAGTGCTATGATACCACTTGTAAGATACAAGATCTATTATAATAGCATGAAAAAAAATATTGCAGAGAATAACAATGAAACAACACAATAGATGAAGCCACAACACCAAAATAATACCTTTATTGATAGGAAACAATGTTCATTTGCCTCTTCAAGGGGGGAACCTCTAGTAGAGAAACACTCTATTATAATAATTCTCAAGCCAAAACTTTGCATACCCTCTACTCCTATTTATACTAAATCTATATATCCAAAAGAACAATCTAGAGGAAGATCCTTCTAGAAGCAGAAGCTTCTATTAGGTCTTCTTACATTTGAATTATTCTTCCATATTGCTAGGCCTTATTAATGTTGACCTTTATCACATGGAATTATATTATTCTACCTATGTGAGGGGTTAGGGAGGTTAGGTCCCTAACAATGTGATTGGTGCAGGGGAGCTTAATATAGAAATATGGAGGCCATCATAAAATGGCCAATTCCTACTAAAGTCACAGAAGTTAAGATATTTTTCGGGACAACACGATACCTATGAAAGTTCATAGTATCTTTTTTAGTGGTATCTGCACCTCTCCATGCCATAATAGTGATTGGTAAGAGTTTCCAATGGGAAAGAATCACCATAAATATTTCAATGAGCTAAAATTAAAGATCACTCAAACACTAGTTCTCGCATTTCCTAACTTGCAGAAGCCATTCAAAGTGGAGACATGTGCAAGTGGGTATTCTATGGGAGTAGTTTTGATGCAAGGAGGTAAGCCAACGTGCTATCATTATGAGATGTTTCATGTGGGAGTTTTGAACTACCCTACATATAATAAAAAAACTTTATTCCTTGGTTCAAGCTATTAAGAAGTGGAAGCATTATTTTATGAGAAATGAAACCATAATCCACACAGATCACCAGCCTCTATAGTATTTTCAGGCCTAGATTAAACTTCAACAAACTAGACATTACAAGTGGATGTTAGGATGGGGCTTTTGCAACAATTTCATCTAGTCATCAAGTATAAGAAGGGAAATTCTAATAAGTTGATAGACATGCTTTCAAGGCCACTCACATCCAAGATTACATATTTGGTAACTCTTATGCACATGTATCCTTTTACCCATGATGCATAAAAGGAGGAAAAATATGAGGACTTTAAAGAGGTGTTCAATAGTTATAGGGTCAAATTCATGTATAATAATGTGACTGTAAGGTTGCCTATCATCTCCAAATTGGGTTACTCTACAAGATATACAAGATCTTTGTTCCTAAAGGTGAAATATTGTATCTTATCAAAGAGGCCCACACCTCCAAGGTTGTAGAACATTTTGGCGTTGGGAAGACAGTTGTTAAATTACAAAGGTATGTGTACTAGCCCAAAATGCAAGAAGATGTAGCACTATATATTAGAGGATGTATACTTTGTTGTACCAACATGCCTAATAATATAAGTAAAGGTATATACCATCTCTTACTTGTATCCACTTGGCCTTGGAAGGTTTACCAAAAACTAGGAAGGAACATGACTATCATTTTGTGGTAGTTGAAAGGTTCAACAAGATGTGTGTTCTTATGCCTTGTAAAAGACTACTAGAGGATAAGAAGAAACAAACATGTTCTTTGAACATGTTTGGGTGCACTTTGAGATGCCAAGGAGCATCATCTCAGATAGGGATACCATATTTCTCAATGCATTTTGGACTCACTTTGGGAGAATATGGACATGAAGTTTAAGATATCTACAAAATTCCATCCACAGACATATGGGAAGACAGAAGTAGTCAACACGAATTTGGTGTAGCTTTTGAGGAGTTATAATCAAAAGCATTTGAAGACCTAGGATGAAAATATGATCTATATTTAGCACTCATAAAACATAGGAGTCCACACTTATAATGGTAAGTCCCCTTTTAAAACTCTCAGTATTTTCCACCTTCTCCCTTGGATGTTTTTTATGAACAACAAGGAGGATTGAGAAAAAATATCATGGGAGAATCATTGAGAGGAGAGAAATTCATTGAAAAGATTAGACAGATCCATTTGCAAGTACATGAGGCATTGAAGAAGTCATGGGAAAAGTATAAGGTTAGGCATGATCAACAAAAAAATGAGAAGTCATTTGAATTCAAGGCTCTGCAGTATGGTCCTTTTGAGGTATTGGAGAAGATGGGAGATAGTGACTACAAACTTATTCTACCCCTATACATGTGCATTTACTTAGTGGTGAATTTGGATAATTTGAAACTATATGAGCCTTCCATGTTGGATTAGGAAGTGGAGAAAGCCTTAAATACCATAGAGGATGTAGAACCAAATGCTCAGGAAGAGTTAGCAAAGGAAATAGTTTTGTAGAGGAGGTCTATAACTACAATACATGGGTAGCATGAGCTTTGGCAGATTGGGTTGAAAGGGCAATTTCCAAAAAAATCAAAAAGGTACTTCAAGGAGAAGGTAGAGGAAACATTTCCTCACATCATTCAGTAAAAATTTTGGGGACCAAAAGCCTCCATAAATGGAGAGGTATGATCCATATTGGATCATCATATAATTTGTGATTCAAGTGGATACTAGTGGCCACCCACCTTTTCCACTATTTAATAATGGTTCCACATCTTAGCAGTTTTTCGATAGTTTTTTGGGTCCCAAACTTCGAGGGTTGTTTTGAGGCCCTAAATGACGTTGTTTTGGAGCGGAAACACCCAATATGTAGTTGGAGGAAGATACAGGGCCACCTGAAATGTGTACTTATCTTCTAGACCTTTCTAGTGGGATACCAAGCACCCCAAATAGAGATCATATGCAAAAGTCACGCCCTTGGGAAGTTGACATATCAACTAACCACATCGGGGCCAATAAACCTTTTGGCATTTCATCCTCTAGGGTTAGGGTTTTCTTATTGATGATTTATGTTAAAAGGAATTTCCATCCTCTTTGTAATGAGGTTCTCTCAAATGAGCATAGCCAACACATCTCTTTCTTCAGGGATAAGCTACCACCATTCTAGTTAGTTTGTGTGCTTTGCATTTTACGGTATTTTGTATTCCATTTATTAATAGAATATGAGTTTAAGTGTATTGTTGTGTTTCTTGCAATATCTCTATGTGTTTCTTTATTATATCTTTTCCTTCATTCTGTTCCTCGCATAGTCCAGATCAATTTATCATCTATCTTAGTACTTTTTGGGTGGAAAAAAATTGGAGGAATCGACTTGCAAGGCCATTTTAGTGGCAGGTCTCAATTTGGAAAATTGGGGTATGGAACCTTGTAGATCCAATTTGAGGCATTAAACAACATTTATTGGGGTTACAGTGTCCAAAATTTATGCTCACACCCTTGACGGTGTTGTAAACTCTAATACCTTTCCAACGATGTGAACAACACATCAATTGGAGCTCCTATGCAAAATTTGTGCCTACTTCAAGTTGACCTGCTTTGTTGACCACCATGGTATAAGTGGATGTCACGTCAACCCCCATTACTCAATGTGTGGGGATAGTTGTTGGTTGTAGAGCCTGATTATCTTCTTGATTCAAAGGTCTTTGTTTTCATCCATGTTTATACCCCATGAAGAATTTACACCCCAGAAGAATAAGCACTCCTCCACATGGGGGAGTGCAAGGGGGGATTTCCCCTCCTACGGGGTCTAGGGGCAAGCGGGCCCCGGTGGGGGTTTTTGGGACAACATTCCCCAAATCAAAAATTGTCTTGTAAATTTATATTGTAATTTCATATCAAATATGGACCGTTCATTATAAGGTCGCAGATATGACAGTAGAAGTTATGTTAGGGTTTTTTTTCCTAGAAGGAAACCCTCTATTATGAGGGAAATGTATTGCAGCTATGTATCATTGCAAATATTGTGTTCTGAGTGAGGAGACTATGAGATAAAGAAGAGTAATTTATGGTGGGTGTGTTGTAGGTTGTATCCCTTCATTTGTTGGATAATAATAAAGGAAGTACCTGGCAATTTCTCTGGTGGACGTAGCCCACACTGAGTGAACCACGTATATATGTGTCTCGATTGTATTTTGTATCTTCTGTGTTTTATTTCTGCATTTGTTTTATTTTATTTTTCTACAATCATGTTTTTCTAACAACTAATATCAGAGTGAAAGGTAACTTGTAGGAAAAGAGGGTTCCTAGTTCAAGTGAGAGAACTGGCGGAAGATGGAAAGTTTAGGGTTGAGAAATTTAATGGACAAAAGTACCGGTTATGGAACATGCAGATGGAATATTATTTGTATCATAAGGATGTATTCCTACCATTGGCTGGAATAACAAAGAATTTGATGGCCATGAAGGACAAAGAATGGGAGGTTATTGAAAAAAATGCACTAGGAATGATATGGTTGAGCTTGGCAGTGTTTGTGGCTTTCAATATTTCAAAAGAAAAGACAATGAAGGAGTAGATGGATGCATTGGATAAACTGTAAGAAAAACCCTCGACTTCCAATAAGGTAGTTCTAATGAAGATATTATTTAATATGAAGATGTCAGAAGGTGGGTCTGTTGCAGATCATTTAAATGAATTTAATATGGTTACTAATCAGCTAAGTTAAATAAAAGTGGACTTTGATGATGAGGTCGGGACTCTTCTAATATTGTGCTCATTGCCATAAAGTTGTTATGGTTTGTTCATGGTTGTAAGTAACTCTATATCTAGTTCAAACACTCTAAAATTTGATGATGTTGTTGGTTTTATCCTTAGCGAGGAAATGCGATGGAAAAGCACAAGTGAGACATCAGGTAGTGCGTTAAACATGGAGAATATGGGAAGACAAAAGGATAGAGGAAAGGGATCAGGGAACTACCGGAATTCTAGGAAGGGTAGATCCAAATCTAGACTAGGAAAGATAGAGTGTTGGAATTGTGGGAAGAAAGGACATATGAAGAAAGACTGCAAAGATCCAAAGAAACAAAGAGATGGTCAACAAGAGAAAAATTAGGAAGAAAATGTAACAAGTGATGTGTTACAAGATGCTTTGATTATTTCTGTAGATAATATTCCTGAGTCTTGGGTAGTAGATTCAGGGGCTTCATTTCATGCCACACCCCATAGGAAACATTTTCTAGATTATGTTCAAGGTGATTTTGGACAGGTTCATTTGGGTGATGATGCACCATGAAAAATTGTTGCAATGGGAAAGGTAAAATTAAAGAAAATGAATGGAAACCAATGGTTGTTGAAAGAGGTAAGACATGTTACAGATCTAAGGAAAAATCTAATTTCAACAGGGTAGTTGGAAAGTGAAGGTTGTATATCCATATTTACAGATAAGGTGTGGAAGGTCACCAAAGGATCACTGGTGATAGAAAAAGGAGAGAAGGTAGGTACATTGTATTTATGTACTAGTAATACTAACTCTTATATCTCTTTAGATTATATAGGAGTGGATACAACACTGTGGCATCATAATCTTCGACACATCAGTGAGAAGGGGGTGCAGATACCTCAAAAAAGAAATTTGTTGCCATATCTTAAACAAATTGATTTGGATTTCTGTGAGTATTTTGTTTATGGAAAACATAAGGGATTTAGATTTCTCAGAGTTGGAAAAGAAAACAAGAGTGAAATATTAGATCTTTTGCATACATATGTATAGGGACTAGCTCAGGTATCATCTATTGGTGACTCTCGTTATTATGTTACTTTTATTGATGATGCAACTAGAAAAACTTGGGTTTATTGCATTCGACAAAAATCTAATGTTTTTGATACTTTTAAGAGATGGAAATATTTGGTTGAGAATGATATGGGAAAAAGGTTGAAGTGTCTTAGATAAAACAATGGAGGTGAATATTGCAGCAAGGAGTTTGGTGATTACTGTTCATACCATGGGATTAGTAGAGAGAAGACAATTCCAGGAACACCAAGAGAAAATTGTGTGTCAGAAAGGATGAATAGGACAATCATGGAGCATGCAAGGAGTATGATATTGCATGTTGGTTTTCCCTTACAGTTTTTTGTAGATGTCTTAGATATTGTTGTTTAATTAATAAACAAAGGACCTTCAATCTCTTTGGATGGCAGAATTCCATAGGAGGCAATGATAGGTAAAAAGGTAAGCTATTATTTTTCGAAGACTTTTGGTTGTGAAGCATCTGTCCATATTAATAAAGAAAGTAGAACAAAGCTTGAGGTAAAATCCAAGAAGTGTGCCTTTATTGGATACATTGTTAATGATTTTGGTTATCGCTTATGGGATTATGAAAATAAAAAAATCATTAGGAGTAGAGATGTCATATTCAATGAGAAGGTCATGTACAAATATCAGTTGCAAGGAAAGATACAAGAAAAAGAAAAACCAGAATACACAGTGCTCGATGAGATCACTAAAAAATAAATTCCAAAGGTACTGGAAAATAAAAATGTACAACAACATGAGAAACATATACCTCAAACTCCTGCAAGTGTTGTTAGAAGATCTAGTAGGTTAAGTAGACCCCTTGAACGATATTATCCTTCATTGTATTATTTATTGTTGATTGATTATGGTGAACTAGAATGTTATGAAGAGGCAATGCAGGTAGACACTAAAATGAAGTGGGACCAATGCATGAAAGAGGAAATGGATTCTCTGGTAAATAACTAGACTTGGGATTTGGTTTAGTTTCCTGCAGTAAGAAAAGCATTGTAGAATAAATGGGTTTACAAGTTGAAGGAAGAAGATGGAGGAAAAAATAGGTATAAGGCTAGACTTGTTGTAAAGGGGTTTGCATAAAAGAAAGGTATAGATTTTGATGAAATATTTTCTCCCGTTGTTAAAATGACTTCAATTAGGACTATTTTAAGTCTTGTGGCAGTAGAACATTTTCATCTTGAATAAAAAAATGTAAAAACAACTTTTCTCCATGGGGATTTGGAGGAATATATTTATATGCAGCAACCACATGGGTATGAGGTCAAAGGGAAGGATAATTTGGTATGTAGGTTAAAGAAGAGATTGTATGGCCTAAATCAATCTCCAAGGCAGTGGTATTTGAAGTTTGACAGGTTTATGATAGAACAAGGTTATAGTAGATGTCATTCTAATCACTGTGTTTATTTTAAAAAACTAGAAAATGGAAGCTATGTTATCTTTCTATTGTATGTAGATGACATGCTTGTTGCAGGCTCTAATATGTAGGATATAAATGTGTCCAAGAATAAATTAGCTAATTCATTTGCGATGAAGGATTTGGGCGCTACAAAGAAAATCCTTGGTATGATAATAACAAGACACGGGAAAAATTGCAAATTGACATTGTCTCGGGGTGAGTACATAGAGAAGGTGTTGAAGAGGTTTAGAATGCAAAATGAAAAAACAATTAGTACACCTTTGGCCAACCATTTCAAATTAACTAAGGAAATGTGTCCCACGACACAGGAGGAGATAGAATACATGTCCAAGGTCCCTTATTCATCAACAATTGGAAGCTTGATGTATGTGATAGTTTGCACAAGACCAGATATTGCACATGCAGTGGGAGTTGTGAGCAGGTATATGAACAATCCAGGTAAAAAACATTGGGAGGCAGTAAAGTGGATTCTCAGGTATTTGAGAGTTACTGTTAATCATGCATTACGTTTTGGAGGTTCAGACATTATTCTACAAGGATATGTTGATTCAAATATGGCAAGTGATAAATATAGCAGGAGGAGCACCACAAGGTTTGATTTTACTATAGGTGGAACAATAATAAGTTGTATTTAGAAATTGAAAAAGGTTGTTTCACTTTCAATAATAGAGGAAGAGTATGTTTTTGCTACAGAGGCTAGTAAAGAGATGATTTGGTTATAGAGGTTTATGGAGGAATTGGGAAAGAAGCAAGAGAATAACAAGTTGTACTGTGATAGCGAGAGTTTCATTCATCTTGCAAAGAACTCAACCTTCCATTTGAAGACTAAGAATATATAGCTGAGGTACCATTTCATACGATCCATTTTGAAAGATTGATATTTGGAGTTGGAAAAGATACACACTAGCCAAAATCTTGCAGACATGTTAACAAAGGGTGTAACCAAGGAGAAACTAAGTTCCTGCTCAGTTTCATTTGGTCTTCAAGCATGAAGGTGAATATGAGAAATTTTCCAGGTCCAAGAAGGATCATAGTCCAATAGATACAATAGAGGTGGAGTTGTTGAGATCAATCTCCAAGTGGGAGATTGTTGGTTGTGGAGCCTGATTATCTTCTTGATTTAGAGGTATTTGTTTTCAGTCGTGTTTATACCCCATGAAGAATTTACACCTCGAAAGAATGTACACTCCTCCATGCGGGGGAGCGCAGGGGGGGATTTCACCTCATGTGGGGTCCAGGGGGGATATACCCCCGGCTGGGGGGTCTAAGGGAAAGTGGACCCCCGAAGGAAAAAATTCCTTGTAAATGTATATTGTAATTTCATAGTAAATCTAGACCGTTCATTATAAGGTCACATATATGATGGTAGAAGTTATGTTAGGGTTATTTTCCCTAGAAGGCAACCCTCTCTTATGAGGGAAATGTAATGTGGCTATGTATCATTGTGAATATTTTATTCTAAGTGAGGAGACTGCGAGAGAATGAAGAGGAAGTTACAATGGGTGTGTTATAGGTTGTATCCCTTCATTTGTTGGATAATAATAAAGGAAGGACCTATCAATTTCTCTGGTGGACGTAGCCCACACTGGGTGAATGACGTATATATATGTCTATATTGTATTGTGTATCTTCTATGTTTTATTTTGCATTTGTTTTATTTTATTGCTCCGTGATCTAGTTTTTCTAACACTAGCCACATGTGGATTTTCAAGAACATTCTAGAAGTTCCAAACCTTATCATTAATTGAGGGTAGAGGAAGTCAAAACCCTAACCCTAGACGATTATCAGGCTATGTTAAATATCGGGTTGCTAGGAGGAGAAAGGGATTCCATTCTTTTGGTATTGTACTTGTTCTTGTTGGAATACTGAGAGGGGGGGTGAATTAGTAATAGAATCATTATACTCCTTTTTCTCCACATAATCCAAGTGTTATATCAATGTAGAATTATTGTCCAATAATGAGCAATAAGAAATGAACAATCACACACATACAAAATACACCAGTGTTTTACGTGGAAACCCAAATTGGGAGAAAACCACAGAATGTTTTATCTTATATGTCTTGAAGAAATACATTCATTGGAAGCACCAACTTTATTTGTTTTCCAACTGCAACTGGAATGAGCTCCAACCCCCTAGTTTCTCAGGCTACAACCTGAGGGAAGCTCCAACTCCCCAATTCTCTAGCTACAACCAGAAGGAGACTACAACCCCCTATGTTCTCTGGCTACAACCAGAAGGTGGATACAACCACCTATCCTTTCACCATCCAACCACCCTGAAGTAGAAGCAGAATGATGGAACCACTATCACATTATCACTGTGAGATATACCATTGTAAACATGTACCAATAAACCTGAACCATGCATCAACCTGTACCTCAACCTGTAATCAACCTGTACCATAAACAAGTGCATCAACCATGCACCAACCTGTACCATAAACAAGTGCAAACAACCATGTACCAAGTATGTACCAATCATGTGTCAAGTACTCATCAACTATGACTCATCAATATGTACCAACATCATGAACTATACACCTTATGTATGTGTCAACTCATCAACTACTTGTCTCAACCATGTACCCAACTTGTACCTCAACCAAAATCCCTCATCAATTTCATCATCCAAATATGATTTGCAACTATATAATAGAACTTGTGTATATGATCACATAACTACAAACCTTCCTTAACTTTAAAAACAAGAGACTAGCATTTTCATCAAATGTTTCTTTAGTCTCACAAGACTAGTTTTGGATTAGTCAACAACCCTAACTTGAAATAATCATAAATTTGTACCTATAATGAACAAAGATCTGAAACTGATACAAAATGTTATTCAGTGTGTTTTATGAAATTCCTCTAGGTGTCACTACTTGTAACCTCTCAGAAAAGGATTTATGGAAAAAATGGCACACCTTGTTGAATTCTGGTGTATTTTACATTGCGACCTTGTAGAGTGTGCCCCTCACGGAATATTTGTTGAATGGATCTGAAACTATTACACAGAATACTACAGACTGTACTCTAATCAAAACATTTTTTCTTAGTGAATTTGTATCTGTTATGAATATGTTATGGCATTTTTACCCGAAACACCTGTTTTTGACTAGTTTAAGGACTAGCCACAAACCCTATTTTCCATGGAGTGTAACTCCAAAAATACAACGACCCACAAGATGAATTTTTTACCAAATATACTTGGATATTTTTCCTCAATGGAATATCAATTTCATGTTCTGAATCATTCTAAAAAGAAAATTATTGCAAAAATGGTGAGATGACCTGAAAAAAACATACCTTAGAAAGCATCATCAAAATAATTTATCCTTCCTTGAATTCCGACCTTCTTTTCTTCACTTTCCTCAGAAATTCAGCTTAGATATCCTTTAGTTACCTCATAAATATATAGGTATTCAATATTCTCAAGTGTTTCTTAAATGAGAGAGCATTGCCTCTTATTTATACTCTCCAAGTAGCTTCCTTAAAAACATCTTCTAGGTCACTTTGCCCACTTTCCTTATTTTAGGGTTAACCCACTTCTAATTTATCCATTAAATTTATTATTGAATTAATTTATTTTCTATTCACATTGAATTATAGTACACTCATCACTTCACTTTATTATTTACCTTTTAAAATCTCTTAAACCACTTTGACTACTTTGACCTTTTGGGGCTTCTAGATGACATATGAGGGTCCTCCAACTTCGTAAGGCCATAACTCTCAAACTGTGAAGAGTTATGTGACGTTCCACATACCACCATAAATCAAATGAAATGTAATATCCATATATAATAGTATTACCTAAAAATATATCAAAATTCATACAGTTATCCATCAAACAATCTTGGGTCCATTACCCAAACCTGGGTTCTCCAACTTCTCATGGTCATAACTCTCAAACCGTGAGGAGTTATGTGACGTTCCACATACCACTGGAAATGGCATGATAAGAATTATCCATATAGGATAGTTTCACTGACAAATTCATTGGCATTCATCTCACTATTCCACAAATAAGCATGGGTTCTCTAACCATACTTCTAGGATAACTCAATCCGCAAAGTGTCTTCTCGTGAGGGCTTTCAGCATAAGGGGACCACTTTGTAGTTCATCCATTTATAATTATTATCAACCATGACAAGACAATAACGATTCATCTTTACATAAAAAAATCTTGGGTCCTTTACCCAACCTTTGTGCTACGGGGATTTCTTCAAGGGTTGACATCAATGACAACCAACCTTAATCAACAATCTCCCCCTTTGGCATTGATGCCAACACTTTGATGCAATATTGAAATCATATCACTCATTCTCCCCCTGGAACCATGCCTCTATCCTTTGCATCTGATAAATATCTCCCCCTTTGTCATCAATGGCAAAGGTATCTTTCCATCTGGGGTTTCTCCCCCTGACTGAACTACCCTCTTATGGTGCTTCCTCGTGTAAATCTAAGACATATAAGATAAGAATTCAAAAAGCATTCTTTTTAGAGTAGAAATAACTCCAATTCTATGGCGAAGATATTCAAATGATTCCCATGGAAGTGGTTTTTTGAATATGTCCGCCACTTGTTCTTTTGTGCCCACAAACTCAACTCTGATGTTCTTTTATGCAACCTACTCCTGTAGAAAGTGATACTTTATTGGAATGTGCTTCGTCTTGGAGTGCATCACCAGGTTCTTCGAGATACTGATGGCGCTTGTATTATCACAATAGATTGGAATGGGCTCATCATACTCAACTTGTATATCTGTCAGAGTTTATTTCATCCAAATAACCTATGTACAACATGATGTTGTTGCAATATACTCTGCCTTGGCTGTAGATAAAGATACTAATGATTGTTTCTTGCTTAGCCATGATACTAAACACTCACCCAAGTAGAATGTTGCTCCACTGGTGCTTCGTTAGTCATCAATACAACCTGCCCAATCTACATCTATGTAGGCAATAAGTGATAGATCCTTTCCTTTTGGATACCATAATCCAAACTCTTATGTTCCTTTGAGATATCTGAAAATCCTCTTCACTGCTAACACATATGACTCCTTTGGTGCTTCTTGAAATCATGCCACCTGTCCAACTACCTGCATTACATCTGGTCTGGATGTTGTCACATATAGTAGTTTGTCAATCATTGACCTATATTTCCTCTGATCTGTAGACTTCGAATCATCATCTTTGCTCAACTTGCAATTGGTTTACATGGGAGTGATAATTGGTTTGCAATATTCCATTCTGAACCTCTTTAGCATTTCTATGATATACTTGGTTTGAGAAATAAAGATTCCTTGGTTGCTTTGACGTATCTAAAGTCCCAAAAAGAAGGATAGTTCTCTAGGTAACGACATTTCAAATTCATTCTGCATATCTTTCACAAATTTCTGGCCTAACCTGTCATCATCACTACCAAAAATAATATCATCAATATAAACTTCAATTAATAAAATATTACCTTCACTTACCTTGATGTAGAGGTTGTTGTCTGCACTTCCTTTTCTGAACCCTGCCTGCTGCAAATACTTATCTATTCTAGAGTACCATGCTCTAGGAGCCTGTTTTAGACCATACAAGGCCTTCCTTAATTTACACACATAGTCTGCGTTCTCTGATAACTGAAATCCTTCTGGTTGTTCAATGTAGACTTCTTCTTCAAGTTCCCCATTCAGAAAAGTTGATTTTACATCCATCTGATATACTTTAACATTTTTGGAGCATGCATAGACTAAAAGCAACCAGATTGCTTCCATTCTAGAAACTGGGGAAAATATCTCTTCAAAGTCGATTCCTTCATTCTGTGCATATCCTTTACATACCAATCTAGCTTTGTTCCTTGTAACTTGTCCATCTTCATTTAATTTATTCCTAAAAACCCATTTTTTGTCGATCACATTCTTATTCTTTGGTCTTGGAACCAATTCCCAAGTGTCATTTTTCTATATTTGATCCAATTCTTCATTCATGGCCTTATTCCAAAATTCATCCTTGTTGGATTCTTCAAAACAGTTTGGTTCAATTGTAGATAAGAGTGCTAGGTGTGTTTGTTCTGGTAAATGGATTTTTATTCTAGTCTCAACTCCTGCATCTTTGTTTCCAAAAATCTGATCTGAAGGATGATTCTTCTATACTCGTTTGCTAGGTGTTTTTGGAGATACTTGTTGAACTTGCTCTTCTATTTCTATCAGATTCTCATCAACTTCCTCTTTTACTTCATCTTTTGATTCTTCTTCTTTGAAAAGTTGTTCCATTCATTTGTTTTCTTCTTCCTTTGATTCTGATCTGCCTGTTTCATCAATTGTTACGTTGACGATTTCCACAACTTTTTTCAATCTTAGATTGTAACACTTGTATGCTTTCCTTGTACTTGAGTAACCAACAAGTACTCCTTTGTCCACATGAGAGTCAAACTTTCCCATTCTGCCATCTTCTCTTTTGATGTAGAATTTGTTTCCAAAAACTCTGAAGTGCTTCACATTTGTTGGTCTTCCTTTCCATAGCTCGTAGGGAGTTTTATCAGTGTTGTTTCTGAGCATTACTATGTTTTGAATGTGAACCGTTGTATGCACTGCCTGTGTCCAAAATATATCTTTCAATTTAGAATCCATTAGCATTGTTCGAGCTATTTCTTGTACTGTCATGTTCTTTCTTTCAACAACTCCATTCTGTTGAGGTATCCTAGCAATGGAGAATTGCCTTTTTATTCCATAATTGCTGCAGTAGTCCATAAATTCATTTGAAGTGAACTCTCCTCCATTATCAGATCTCAAGCATTTGATTCTTGAATCCATCTCATTTTCAACCATTTTCTTGTAGATCTTGAAGTTTTCAAAATCTTCTGACTTTTTCTTGAGAAATAAAATTGCAGTGATTCTTGTATAATCATAAACTAATAACATAAAGTATCTCTCACCTTTTAAGCCCTTTGTTGTAGTTGGTCCAACTAGATTAGTATGCACAATTTCCAGTGGTCTTGTTGTTGAATATTCCTTTGATTTGAACCTGGTATTTGTTTGCTTTCCTTGTTGAAAATGCTTTCATAAAGTGTTGGTTGGTTTTGTGATCTGGGGCATTTCTCTAACAGCTTCTCTTTTGCTGACTTTGACAAGGTTATCAAAATGCATGTGACCCATTCTTCTCTTCCATATCCAACTTTCATCTTCCTTTCCTAGAAAACACTTTTCATTTCCAATTTCACTTAACACATATATGTTTTTTGAAGTTCTTGCAGCTATACTGACTAATTTCCCTTGACCTTCTCTTCTTATCTCACACTTTTGTGAATCGAAAGTAACTTTATGACCTTGGTCACACATTTGACTCACACTTAGAAGATTATGTTTCATATCTTCTACCAGTAAACATTTTGTTCCTTTTTATTCTTGTTCCCAATTTAGACTGTGCCTTCTCCAATGATTTTGGTTGAATTATCATTTTCGAAGGAGACAGATCCATTTCTTTCCTTTCGCAATGTAAGAAATTTTTCTCTATCACCTATCATGTGTTTTGAACACCCACTGGCAACATACCAACCGTGTTTCTTTTGCTTAGTTTGTAGAGCAACTGTTCATTCTTCATTACTATACTGATCTTGCTTTCTTATCCATGTCATTTTCTAAGGTTCTTGTCTGTGACTGTTGTTATTCTATTGAGGTTCTTTAGGAGGGACTGTCATTCTGCAATTTTTGGCCACGTGTCCAAAATTGTTACATTTGTAACATTCCACTTCAATGCTCAAAGATTCAAACCTGTTGTAACTTATTCTTTGTGTTTCACTAGGTCTTCTTGAGTAACCCCTTTGTGTATGACTCTCAAAGTTGTTATTGTTCCTGTTGTTAGCTCTGTAATTCACAGCTTTATGTCCAAAATTATTGCATGCATAACATAAACCAAAAAATATAGTTTGATACCTGGGAGTTGAAGGTCTTTTGAAAGAAGGTTCTCTTATGAATCCTTCTTCTTCTTGAGGCCTATCTATCTGTTGTTGATTATGAAATCTTAATCTTCTCGGTGGAGGAATGTCCCTGTAATCTTCCTTGTACATCTTCCTATCCCCTTTGATTGTTTCTACATAGATTTTTGGATTTGTTTCTTGCTCTGTTGTTTTGGATCTTGATCCCTTTTCTGTTTGATTGTATCCAAGTCCAGACTTGTCAAGATGAGATTTTTTACCGATGATAATGTCATCCAGAACTTTTGAGCTATTCTGCATATTTTTCTTTTGAATATCTTTTCTTAGTGTGATAATCTCTGCTTCCAAGTTTCTAATGATATTTTCATTTTATTCTGGTTGTTCTTTGAGTGCTTCTTCAATTCTTTTATCTTCTTCTATTTAAACCTTCAATCTTGTGATCATTTGTTCTAGTTCTCGAGTGTCCTTTTTCTTGCCTAGTTATGCTTGTAGTTTTTTATTTTTCTTCTTTTCTCTTCTGATAACTTCTATGGCACACATTAATTCTTCTCAATAGTCAACTTCTACCTCTTCAATTTCATATTCAACTTCTTCATATCCTTCTTCGGCTTCTTCATATTCTTCTTCGGAGTCTTCCTTGTCAGAATCTTTTACTGCCATGAATAGAACTCTTCATGTCTCACTGTCACTGATTTCATCTTCATCTGATGATGAGATGTATTCTTTGATGCATAAGCTTTTCTTGAAATATTTCTTTGTAATTATTTTGCCTTTATATGTGTGTTTGCCTTTTAGTAACCTTCATCATTTCTCTTTTTCTTATGAGGACATTTGTTAGCTTACCTCTATACCTACCATTGGTTCCCTTGTTCAGTCTTTTGATGAAGTTGGCCACTTCTTCATCATCATTTGAGATGTCACTACTGTTGCTATATTCTTCTGTTCCTTTTTCTTTTTCTTTGATCTTTTGGATGCTTTTAAGGTTGCTTCTTTTACATCTGGATTTTCCTGTTTAGTTCTCATTTCATATGCTGTGAAGATTCCATGTAGTTCATCCATGCTTATTGAGCTCAGATCTGATATTTCTTCTAGTGTTGATATATTAGGGTTGAATCTCATAGGAAGAGATCTTAGTACCTTTTGAAAAATTATAGGTTCTTCAATTTCTTCTCCCAATCCTATGATTGCATTCACTATTTTGTCAACTCTTAAGAAGTAGGCTGCAATATTCTCATCTTCCTTCATTTTTAGTTGTTCAAACTGACCTATGTAAGTTTGAAGTTTTGTTGCTTCGACTTTTATATCTCCTTCATAAATATTTTGAAGCTTGTCCCAAATCTCTTTAGCGGATTTACAATGTGCAACTTTGGTGAATATTGTTTCACTGAGACCATTAAAAAGTGCATTTGTAGATTTGGAATTATTTTGACCAAGTTTCACTGCTTTGTCATTTGTTGGTGGAAATGTTGGTACTGTGTATCCATCTACAATTGATTGCCAAATTTCAAACCCTTGTGCTTGTATATATGTCTTCATCCTTATGCTCCAAAAAGCATACTTCTATCCATCAAAGTGTGGTATTCCATTTTTATATGAGTTGGTACTCTCCATGATCTACCCTTCAGTGGTTAAACTAATTTCTGAAGGAACCCGCTCTGAAACCAATTGTTGGATTACTGAGAGGGGGGGTGAATCAGTAATAGCATAATTATAATATTTTTTCTCAAAATAATCCAAGTGTTATATCAATGTAGAATTATTATCCAATAATGAGCAATAAGAAATGAACAATCACACACGTTGATCAAAATCTGGACCAAGGGTCAAATTTTAGCCCAAAAATCAAAGTGTTCAGAATCACTTCAAAAAGAATAGGAGTGTAGGCCTCGTCGTCACAAACCCAATGCACCTCGAATGGAGTCAAACAGACATCAGATGAGTGAGATATCGCGTTCTGTTCAATTTACCAAACAGGCAAAAACTTGTTGATTGTATAGTTCGTACAGGTGATGACATGGTAGGGTCGTACCTCACACATGGAAAGATGATGTGGTAGGAGATGAGTTGGCAGACAATTGATAAGACATGTGGGAAAATCATTTTGCGACACGTGGCATTTTATTGCCAATGGGGTGGTGCCACGTGGCCCAGGCATGGGCTGCCACGTGGCACCATGTAATGGTTGATTTGATAAAAGGTTTATGGAGTCTATAGGGGTCGACCCCTAGACCTCCCACCATATGCAAAGTCTTAGAAAAGGTCACCCTGCCAACGCGCCACCCATTAGTACTTAACAACTATATGATTTGAAATATATTTAAATTCAAATATGTGAATAGTCTGCGCGTGGCCCGGGCTAGGGCTTAGCCCCAACCCCCAGTTATATACCCTTTTCATACGACCACCTCACGGAGTGTGGGGTTTTCAATGGGAATTTTTGCATGTGGACACTTGTCAACCATGGAGGGTTAACTCCACACATGCCCGACTCGTGTCGTGCCCACATTGAATCTTGCAAACGGTGCCTATTTTGACGTTGGGGCGTGGCCATATGGTCCCCCATGTGCCCAACACCTTCGCATTTAGGGGGCTTAGTTCGCTAATGGTGTGACAACTTGGCACATTTTGTGGGCATGCACATGTGTGCTAGGTTTAGGCACGAGAAACACCCACAAGCCAGGTTACTCACACAGGAGTGCAATTTGGCGAACCAGAGACAACAAGCTTGAAGGAGGAAAATGGCAAGAGGCCTATCTTCTTCATTTTTTGGCCAAATGAGGTGCCGAAAAAATTCAGCTAGGGGTTTTTGGATGTTTTGAATCTATTGGAACCATTTTCAAAGCCATTTGGAGACTTATTTTACATGTTTTTCTACATTGAAGTTTCAGGAGCTCTAGGGAGCTTAGGGCCACCATTGATGGAGGTCATGCTCAAATGAGCCCAAGTCTATTTTTTGTGATTGAATAGTCATTTTTGACTAATTGTTATGCTCTGAACACATTGGGATAGGTTTCAGATCCATTTTAGGACTTTTACAAGTGTTGTTTTCACAAGGAATCTCAGGGAAGATCAAGGCCACCAGTAGAAGAGGTCATGCCCGGATGATCCATGGTCCGTTTTCAGAGATCCAATAGTCATTTTTGGGGTTTTTATGTATTTTGAACCCAATGGTACAGTCAGTAAATCCATTAGAGTTGAGAAATAGCTTGTAAAAGAATATTTGACAAACTAATCCCAGAGAGCCTAGTCCTTTGATGGAGGCTCAAGGAGATGTAGCCCAATTGGGGGTGAACTTCTTTATCATGTTGTTATTGTTGTGAGTTGTTGGTTATTTTTGCTACAATTTATATTTTCTGTTTTATTCTTTAAACAACATATTTAACCTTTCAAATACCTCACACATAAACACCTAAAAGAAGCATAAACTTGACACATAATTTCTCTTGCACAACTAAGACATTGAGAAAGGTCCTGAAATTTATTTTAATGGAGTAGAGGGTGCTTGCATAGAAAAACAAGTCAGCCCCATATTTTTAGATCAAACATACATAGTACACCAGTGTTTTACGTGGAAACCCAAATCGGCAAAAAAACACAAAAATGATTTATCTTATATGTCTTGAAGAATTACATTCATTGGAAGCACCAACTTCCTTTGTTTTCCAGTTGCAACTAGAAGGAGGCTCCAATCCCATAGTTTCTCAGGCTACAGCCTAAGGGAAGCTCCAACTCCCCAATTCTTTGGCTACAACCATAAGGAGGCTACAACCCCTATGTTCTTCGGCTACAACCACCTATCCTTGCCCCGTCCAACTGCCCTGAAGTAGAAGTAGAATGATGGAACCACTGTCACACTATCAATGTGAGATATACCTTTGTAAACATGTACTAATAAACCTGAACCATGCATCAACCTGTACCATAAACAAGTGCATCAACCATGCACCAACTTGTACCATAAACAAGTGCAACCAACCATGTACCAAGTATGTACTAATCATGTGTCAAGTACTCATCAACTATGACTCATCAATATGTACCAACATCATCAACTATGCACCTCATGTATGTGTCAACTCATCAACTACTTGTCTCAACCATGTACCCAACTTGTAACTCAACCAAAAGCCCTCATCAATTTCATCATCCAAATATGATTTGTAGCTCTGTAATAGACCTGGTTTATATGATCACATACCTGCAAACCTTCCTTAACTTTAACAACAAGAGACTAGCATTTTCATCAAACGTTTCTTTAGTCTCACAAGACTAGTTTTGGATTAGTCAACAACCCTAACTTGAAATAATCATAACTTTGTACCTGTAATAAATAAATATCTGAAATAGATAAACAATATTCTTCAGTGTGTTTTATTCAATTCCTCCAAGTTTCACTACTTTGAACTTCTCAGAAAAGGAGTTATGGAAACAATGTCAGACCTTGTTGAATTCTGGCTTATTCTAGAGAGCGACCTTGTAGAGTGTGCCCCGCAAGGAATTTTTTTTGAATTGATATGAAACTATTACAAAGAATACTAGAGAATTTACTCTAACCAACACATTTTGTCTTACTAAATTTGGATCTGTTATGAATAAGTTATGACGCTTTTACCCGAAACACATGTTTTTGACTAGTTTCAAGACTAGCCACAAACCCTATTTTCCACAGAGTGTAACTCCAAAAATACAACGACCCAAAAGATGATTTTTTTACCACAGATACTTGGATATGTTTCTTCAATGGTATATAAATTTCACACTCTGAATCATTCTAGAAAAAATTTTATTGCAAAAATGGTGAGATGACCTGAAAAAAACATACCTTAAAAAGCATCATCAAAATAATTTATCCTTCCTTGAATTTTGGCCTTATTTTCTTCGCTTTCCTCATAAATTTGGTTTAGATATTATTTGGTTACCTCTGGAACCTATAGTTATTCAATATGCTCAAATTTTTCTTAAATGAGAGAGCCTTGCCTCTTATTTATACTCTCCAAGTAGCTTCCTTAAAAACATATTCTAGGTCACTTTGTCCACTTTCCTTATTTTAGGGTTAACCCACTTCTAATTTCTCCATTAAATTTATTATTGAATTAATTTATTTTGTATTCACTTTGAATTATACTACACTCATCACTTCACTTTATTATTTACCTTTTAAAATATCTTAAACCACTTTCACTACTTTGACCTTTTGGGGCTTCTAGATGATATATGAAGGTCCTCCAACTTCATAAGGCCATAACTCTCAAACCGTGAGGAGTTATCTGGCGTTCCACATACCACCAGAAATGGAATGAAATTTACTATCCATATAGAATATTATTACTAAAAATAGATCAAAACTCATACCGTCATCCATCAAATAAACTTGGGTCCATTACCCAAACCTGGGTTCTCCAACTTCTCATGGCCATAACTCTCTAGCTGTGAGGAGTTATGTGACGTTCCACATACCACTGGAAATGTAATGACAAGAACTATCCATCTAGAATACTTTCACTAAAAAATTCATTGGATTTCATCTCATTATTCCATAAATAAGCAAGGGTTCTCTAACCATACTTCTAGGATAACTCAATCTACAAAGCGTCTTCCTGTGAGGGATTTCACCATAAGGGGACCACTTTGGAGTTCATCTATTTCTACTTATTATCAACCATGACAAGACAATAACGAGTCATATTTACATAAAATAATCTTGGGTCCATTACCCAACCTTTGTGCTATGGGGATTTTTTCAAGGGTTGACATCAATGGCAACCAACCTTAATCAACAGTTCTATAGTTGAGCAGAGCATCCAAGGAGTGGTATTTATAGAGAAAACCAGAGGAGGTAGGAGATTTTGTAACAAACATTTAGGCCATAGTGTTAAAGGAAACTCCATAGTGAGTGCCTATTTCTTTGTACTTGTTTTCCATAACTAAAGAAAAGACAATAGAGTATAGGCCTTTCCTTCTAGTATGATTTTCTCCTGTATTAGGTTTCCTAGGATACATCTTGTGTTCAATTGTGTGAATGGTGTGTATATTTTTCTTGTCCTTTCATTTTCGTATTCAATTATTTTCATAAATATGAGAAATAAGATACTAATAACTAATTTGGGATCTGTTGGCATAGGGGCAAACCCAGGGTTCAGCTCTAAGAGTGCACCAACAAGCCCTAGCTACTGGCCCTTTTGGCAGCACCTGCGAAGCAAATGCAGTCTCACCCAAAGCAGCTATGAGGGGGTTGCAGGACAGATATGTCTACAACTAGGGGAATATCAAGTGGTTCTTATTACAACAACAACATAACATGCATCTATGATTCAACTAGCTATATCTATCCCTCATAGCTATAGATCTGATCTAATACAATAATGCAGATAACAATATAACAACATCAGAGCTTGAAGAATCAATCACACACACAACAACAGATGTACGTGGTTCACTCTCTCTCTAGGGATACGTCCACAGAACTGTGCTTATGATATATTAAGATAAAGCTAATAGTTATGATCTGTGCTCTTAGCCAGCAGATCTTCTCTCTCTGTCTCTCTTTCTCTCTCCCTTCCTACACACCCAGCTGTAGGACTTGATCTTCGCACCCAGCTGAAGATCTTACAATACTAGAAGGATCTCTCTCAACATGTCTCTCACCCATAATACAATATTCTTTCGATGAACAATGTTCAATAACAAGACTCAGCTACCGTATCGGCCTGACCTA
Source organism: Picea engelmannii (assembly GCA_009831015.1). NCBI lineage: Eukaryota > Viridiplantae > Streptophyta > Pinopsida > Pinales > Pinaceae > Picea > Picea engelmannii. Next base: position 327,952 of record ML783994.1, read on the forward strand.
GGTCCTCTCAGCCTCTATTTATATATTACATTCCCTCACCGATAGCCTCAGGTTGAAACCTAGGTGTCAAAACCCTAATTACCAAAACCCTAGGTGTCTACAACCCTAGGTCAACTTGACCCATTCTTTCCGGGCTTCGCCAGCCTGTCTTTCCTTCTTCATCTCATGGTGCTCCAAGGCATCTAATGTTATCTTTTTCCACTTCCTGAGTCATCCTCGGTCCATCTTCCTTACTGATCTTTCATCCTCGATCTCCTCATCCAATGGCTTTCTTTTTCACACTTTGCTTCATCTTCTTTATTATTTTTCTCACATTGACCTAGTGATAGCCACTATGTCTCCTGCAAAGCTTGCTTTGTACCTTTTCTTCTTCATTCTTCACTTCCTTCCATAACCAAGGGCCAACAGGCCCCCAACACTCACCTGTGACTTGTCTTGAGGCACTTGATATCTGATCCTCTTGTTTTACTTCGACTTTCGACTGTGCAGTGCAACCCTTTCTTTCTTCTTTATGCCTCCTTTCCATCCTTGTACAGACTGTCATTTCTGTGTCTGGTACCCAGTTTCAACTGCACCTGGTACCTGGACCCTTGTCTTCTTGATTATACTGAGAGATGCGAGGTGACTTGTTGTCATAGTACAACTTTAGTCGACTCCCATTCACCAAGACTTCCTTCCTGTCTCCTTGCAATGTCTTCAGTTGTGTGGCTCCTCCTTCTGTAACATAGGAAATCTCATATAGTCCGAGACAATGCATTCTGAACTTCCCAGGGTGTTTGATAAACTTACTGTCATATAGCAGGACTAAATCACCTTGCCTGAATATCTTCTTCTTGATGTGTCTGTCATGATAGGCCTTTTCTCATTCCTTCTGAATTTGTTGATGGAAGCCTGCAATGAATCAGTCTTCTTCTAGTTCGACCAACTGTGATAGCCTCTCATGAATAGCGCTAGTATCATCCATGTCTGTAAATGCAACAATTCTTAAGCTTGGTACCAATTACTCCATTGGGACAAAAACTTCAAGACCATAAACCAACTTGAAAGGGGTTTGCATTGTTAATTTCTTGCAAGTTGTTCTATAAGCCCAGAGTACTACTAGTACTCTTAAATCCCATTCATCCCTGTCCACACTGCAAATCTTTGTCAATGTTGTCTCCAAGATCTTGTTGAATGCTTCAACCATTCTGTTTGCTTGTGGATGATAAGGTGTACTCTTTTGATGGTGGACTGCAAATTATTCAATCAACAATTCAACTGTCTTATTGCAAGATACCAGATATATAAAATATGCAGAACAGAAACGAAATGCTAGAAATAACAGAATATCAATAAAATATCCAGCATAATCTTCACAATACATAGAAATGATATATGAAATAGCAACAGAAATAGCACTTGAACAGAAATAGCACTTGATTCAGATAGCAATGTTCACAGGCCTCTTCGAGGGGGAAACCTCCAATCGAGCAGCGCTCTGTTACAATAATATCCAAG
>ML783994.1:368274-392877 GCA_009831015.1 Picea engelmannii
CTAATGGCCTAAAGCCGACATAAATAAAATAACATTACTAATCTAAATTACAACTAATGGCCTAAAGCCGACATAAATAAAATAGAATTACTAATCTAATATGCCCCAATTAAGGGGTAATGAGCCAATATTAGGGCTTAACAAAACCAGAACCATTGTTAAGGTATTGTGAATTTTGGGAGATATATGCAATGCACATAGATTATTGTGATGAGTATGAGAAGTTCATGGAGGAGGTTCAGGATGCTATGTCATTAGAATATTATATCACCATCAAGAGTGGGAACTGGCCTAGAGTTCAGACCAAGGCTTCCTTGAAAAGAACAGGGAAAAAAGTGAAGGAAGACAAGCATGAAGAAAACGTGGAGGAGTGTGCATCCATCCATACTAAGGATGTAGGAATGAAGGAGGACCAAAAAATAACATATGATACATCATCATAGCTAATCGATGAGGCTAATGACACTAGCATGTTGGATGGGTATACCTCTAATGAATCAACAAAATATGAGGATGCAACATCTTATGATGACCATGAGGAGATGTTTCAAGCAGTCGATGTTGATGGTTCAATATATCTCACTATGTGTGATGATGATCCAAGTGGATATCGATGGCCACCCACCTTTTCCAACTAGCTCAAAACAGTTTTCTTTTTAGCAGTTTTTAACTTCCGAGGCCATTTTGAGGCTCTAAACGACGTTTTTGGGAAAATGGAGAGAAATATGGGAGTTCCTTTGATATTGCCTCCAAAATTAATCTCCTCGAAGATACCTTTCCAACGGGCTATCATGCGCCTAAAACATAGATCATATGCAAAAGTTACGACCCCGAGAAATTGATGTACTAACTTACCCAAACGGGGCCCACATGACTTTTGGTGCTTCATCTCCTAGGGTTAGGTTTTTGGATGTCTAGGGTTTTGGGCATTCATGTTTATTGTAAAAAGGCTTTCAGAGCCTCATTGTAATCATCTTCTTGCAAATGCGAGTAGCCATCGCATCTCTTCTCAGAGATAAGCTTCCACCATTCTAGCGAGTCTTTCACTCTATATTTTTATAGTCTTTGTACATTTATTTCATTAATATAAATCGTGTATTACTATATATTTGTGTTTATGGTTGCATCTATGATATATTTATGTTATATTATTGGATATCTGAGATATCTATGTGCATTTATTTATTATATCTCCACTCTCATTCCGTGCCGAAAATAATCCAGATCAGTGGTATCAGAGTAGGCTTCTCTTGATCATTTATTTCAGTGCCTATCCCCGACAAGGTCTGAGTATAGAAATTTGGGTCTCAAGATTGTCTCTCTTGAATACAAACGCTCTCACACACCCAAGAAACCCTCCATGGTAAAAGAAAAGAAAAACAATGGAGCATATGATTCTATCAATCTATTGCTTGAGCAAGCTCTCACGCGACAGAGGGACGAAATGATGGAGAATTTTTCACACATCCTTCAACGCTTGCCAATAGCAACAGGTGCATCTTCATCAGACAACCACTTTGGAAGCACCTCTCCTTTCAAGGTACAGGTTAATTTCAATATTCCCGTATTTGAAGGTTGGATAGATGTGAATGCCCTAGACAAATGGTTAAATCTGTTAGAAGGTTATTTCTTTGTTCATAATTTTTTCGACAGGGAAAAAATCACCTTCACACTCCTTAAATATCTCCCCCATGTCAAACATTGGTGGGAAAATTATTGGGAGAAAATTTCCAAAGAGGATTCTGGAATATATGGGGTCGATCCCACTTGGGATTTTTTTGTGGATGTGGTAAAGGAACAGTATTACCCTGTTGGCAACTATGAGGACCAGAACATGAGATGGACCATACTGTGGCAAGAGAGGGGCCAAGCAGTTCTGGAGTGCACCAATACCTTCCATACCTTGCACACCAAGTTGGGTATCAAAGAATCTGAATGACATTTGGTTTTGAAATACTGTGGGGATCTACACAGATACATCCAAACTAAAATGGATTTTTTGAATATCTCATCACTTGGTGTTGCTTATCGATATGTTGTTAAAATCAAGAAGAAATTTAAGCACCATAACAAACAAGAGTTTGGGCCTGTAAATCCACAACAACCAAAGTATGACAAATACGTCCCTAACAAATAGTCTCCTGAAAACTATTCAAAGCCATAGGAAAAGAAGGGTCATGGGAAGACAAACAAGGACACCGAAAAATGGTGTGATTTGCACAAAATCCCCTGGCACAACACCGATGAATGTCGCTCAAAATAGTCATTGGTGGATGAGATCAAAGACAAGGAGCTGAACCCTGATTCAGAAACTGATTCTAAAAATAATGGTAAAGGACAGATCATTAACGTACACCCCACTGCTATTGTCGTGACCGCCACAATTCAACCAGAAGAACCAATAGATCCTGAAGAGGGGGGGTGCCTTTTTCATTCACAGGTGTGGGTGAAGGGGACCCTGCTGCATTTTATTGTTGATATCAGAAGCTAGAACAAACTCATCTCAGCAGAGGTCATCAAACAGTTGGGATTGTCAACAACACCACACCCGCAACCATACAACATCAGGTGGCTTCGCCAAGGACGAGATCTTCATGTCATTCAGCAGTACCGATTTTCATACGACATCTAGCCATTCAAGGATGAGGTATTATGTGATGTTGCCCCATTGGATGTCTGTAATGTTCTCTTGGGCCAGCCATATATGTGGAGACGCCATGTTGTTTATGAGTCTCGACCCCAAAGTGTCATTGTTTCTCTAGGGAGTCATCTCTAAAGAATACCAGAGGTAGTTCTGATTATTGTTCCATCTAAATAGTGCCACAAGGTAGTATCTCATACTTCAAAATTCAGCTTGTTCACAATCTGTTCAAAAGGGGAACAGAAGGACACTGCAACCACTACAGCCTCACCCCAAGCACCTTCTATTCAACAAAAGAAGGTCAACAAGGTTGCAGCAAAGTGCATATATTCCTTATACACACCGTCCTCTCGTGTAGCTCAACTTGTTGAACAGCCTCAGCCTCAACAAGTTCGTGACAGACTTCCACAAAATGAGCAACGCCACGTCTCCACCAAGGCAAGCAGCTCACCAAGATTCAGATTTAGCAAACGTTTTCTCCTCTCCCCCGGGCACTCAACGCAATGGAGAACATTTCTTCCTAAGAAGGGAGGATTGATCTAGGTGTATATTAGTGGCCACCCACCTTTTCCAACTATCTCAAAACATTTTTCTGGCAATTTTGGTAATTTACTATTTTTAGCAGTTTTTAACTTCCGGGGCCATTTTGAGGTTGTAAACAACATTTTTGGGAAAATGGGGAGCAATATATAAGTTCCTTCTATATTTCCTCCAAAATGAATCTCCTCGATGATACCTTTCCAACGGGCTATCATGCGCCTAAAAGAGAGATCGTATGCAAAAGTTACGACCCCAAGAAGTTGATGTACTAACTTACCCAAATGGGGCCCACATGACTTTTGGCGCTTCATCTCCTAGGGTTAGGTTTTTGGATGTCTAGGGTTTTTGGAATTCCTATTTATTGAAAAATTCCTTCAGAGCCTCATTGTAATCATCTTCTTGCAAATGTGAGTAGCCGTCACCTCTCTTCTCAGAGATAAGCTGCCACCATTCTAGTGAGTCTTTCACTCTATATTTTTACAGTCTCTGTACATTTATTTCATTAATATAAATCATGTATTACTATATCTATGTGTTTATGGTTTCATCTCTAATACATTTTTTGTTATATTCTTGGATATCCGCGATACCTCTGTTCTTTTCTTTAATATATCTTCACTCTCATTTCGTTCCGAAAATAATTCGGATCAGATGAGGGGAGTCAAAGTGTGATAGCACTCCTGATTGATGAGGATTCAACACCATATCTCAATTATGATGTCGATGATGATTGGGACGTGATTGTACCTCGACAAGGTTTGGAGGACCAATTATTGGTTAAGGAGGAGCAGATTGTGCAGGTGGTGACAAGGGCATATGGTACTCATAAGTTTATTGAATATATTATGTGGAAAGATCAGATGGAGGAAAGAAAAAAAGGATTTGCATATGGTATCACTAGTGCTCAACTACGCATCATAAAAAAAACACTAGAACAAATGAAAGTGGATTACTTGCAGTTTTTCATAGATAGGGACCTTGCTCTTAAGTTTGTTGAAGACAAGGAAAGGGAGATTGAGGATATTTGTTACCATCTTAGCATGGTACACTCTTCATCATTGACAACAACAAAGACTCCATTATATTTACCAGTGGTGACACATGAGGGCATGAGTGGCACTCATGATATGAGGGAGGAGCCTCTTGTGACGATTTCGCACGAGGAGCATTCAGAATTGCAAGTGTTTGAAGAGAGTTTTGACATAAATGGTTGTGATTGTGCATCTATTTGGCATTGTAGGGAGCATGAGCCATTTCATTTGGATAAAGGCTTAACTACAGAGAAGGTAGTTGAGGAAATTCCTTGTGGACCACCCGACAAGGAAGTGTATGCACCAATTGATTAAGGGACATAGTATAGGATGGTTGTGGACACATCACTCGGGGATACAGGTTCAATTGATATTAATAGATTGATTGATACATAGGAACATATGGGATACAAGGTGGTACATGATGATATAGTTGTGTCCAGTGGTATACAACAATATACAATGATGTACGATGGTGTATAGTGGAATTTTGGCATGTTTCCTCCCAGGAGACCTCTAGACAAGGACTTCAAACATATCATTAAGTTTGGTTCACCGAAGATCGATGAGTGGATGGATGAGCTTCATGGAGAGGAATATTCCTTAGATATTGATATTTTATTGGGATATCACCAAAGTAGAGATAGAAATCAAGACATATGCAGGGTTTCTCTTAGATTCTACCTTGAGTTCTTGGTCATACCTGTTAGCACCAGAAGTCGCCTTTCAGATTGTGGGAAAGGAAAGCCTGATACCCATCAGATTTTATGTCACATATTGGTTATGAAAGGGTCAAATGGGCACATTCTAAAGAAAATATCATCTTAACTCAAGAAACTGGAGTGATATGCATGAGCATGTGAGTTCTTATCTTAACTTTAGACAGTAAGTTGCAGTAAGGGTGAGTAGGATAAAAACTTCGGTGAGAAAATGTAGAGATTTGCCAAGGAAATCAAGTCTTTTAGCAGCCCAATGAGGAACAATTTAAACATAAGAACTTATCGAATTTTAATCTCAAATAAACTGAAAGGAACTACAACAACACTATAATAAAACTTTCATCATAATGCAATCACAATAATTCAAGTGAATCATTCAATCATGAATTCTTTCAACCTCAGAGGAAAACGAGGGGAAGTAAGAAAGTTGATTGTCATTAAACAAGAGGTCTCAAATGCATATACATAGCCAGATAACCAGAGAGTCCATTAAAAATTTACAATTCGGGAGCTTTGCTCTACCATCGACCCTTACAAAATATAAAAACTGAGTATATATACTCAAAGCAATTCACCCCCTATAGAAGTGTGATCTAGTCACTGTATTCAAAGCTTCGCGTCTTCTTCTTCTCCTGTCAAACTGCACATACATTCTTCTGTCAGATGCGATCTCAGATCAGTATGGGCTTTGCAGAAAAATTCATTAACAGAGAGACCTTGGGAAGACAGCCTGCCTCCACAGTCAGCACTCTCATGCTTTCCATTTACGTGGTGAAACTAGGTTTCAACTACCACCCCCTTCTTACATTAACTAATTTCATTGGGATTGGGGAGGAGCCTAACACCCATGAATGTCCAGATGAGCACGCAACTTCTTTGAGTCAATTATGGTGGCTCAAGGCCACGCATTTCCTCTCTGTGACTCACTCGGGCGCTTCAATTCTTTGCTCATCTCCCTTTCATCGCCCTACATGACCATGGATTGTGACCTCACACTTTAAACAAGTGGAATTTCAAGACTTCACATATTGTGAGTTCTCACTCCCCTCGATTCACAATGTCTCAATGCCTGAATCCACGAAATGGTCTATCTAAATAAACGTTGGGATCTGCCCTGATTCTGATGGCCATGATTGGTTCCTTGAATGCTTCAGCTACCTGTCACTTGACCAATGCCTACTTCCTCTCTGGACCTACTTTCAATATGACCTCAGGTTGTAATCATGGGCCCATCTTTATAGGCACGTCACAATTTTGTGTTTCACGATTTCGCGAGGTGCTTCATGCTCAAACCTCTAAATAGAGAAATTGTGATCCCTCAGATCGGGTGCCACACATCCCCTTTGATTGGATAGCCCATATTACGTCGACATTTCAGGTCTCAGGACTTCGGGCTATGAATGCACGCTTATGAAAAGAACTCCGAACTCCCAATTCCCGATCCTTTGAAATTCAACGATGTTGGATCAACATCCCTCGGCTCTCCATGATTGAATGACCCAAATTTAATTTTTCATGAATCAAGACTTCATAATTCTTGTTGAATAGTTTTACATCATTTTGAACTCCTGATTCACGCTCTCGCTTGCCTTCGTTGAAGACTGAACTTGCTCGCTTTCCTAATTTGCGTCTACATCAAACCACTTCAAGTGTTGCTCTCAGTGGTCATGATTGTGGCATGTGAACGATTACTTGGGTGACTGGTTGGAGGCTCGGGGAGAATAAGAGGATCAGTGACAGAGGCAAAGGGAAAAATGCATCAACCCTAGGGAAAACAGAAAGTCTTATGTCCAATGGCTTTCAAGATGTCTGATAAGGAAAACAGGTCGATCAACTAGATGAAGACAAATGGAAGGAAAACCATAAGTCGAGAGGAAAAAATTACAATCAGGTCTGCACAGGGAAGAAAGACAGACAAAATTACAGACCTAAGCAAGAAATATGCCTCTAAACACCTTGATAAGTTTATGTGCTAACATTAGTCTCCATGGTGGATAGAGTCCTCCCTGCGAAGCTCTAAGAACTCCTTTCGTGGATTCAGTGCCTTAGTATTGGGTTGTGGAGTCTTCTACTAGAAAAAAAGCAAAATAAACATGAAACATGAATGATATTTACAATGGTAGGATGCTGACTACGACTTTCAACAAAAAACATTTTCAAGAAGTACCCATTTACAACGCCACCAAATACTTCGTCTCCCTCCAAATCTTGCGAGTTGTAAATGTTATTTGGGAACTTCTCAGAGATTTGGAAGGGGCCAATCCAAAGGGCTTCCAATTTTTCCATGCTTTCCCTTGTCTTGCTTGGGCACATCCCATTTGAGTATCAAATCTCCCAGTTGGAAATCCTCCTTATTTATTTTCCTGTCAAAGGTCTGCTTGATTTTCTGTTGTCGGTGATGTGATTTGTCTAGAAGTTTCTCCCTTGCCTGTTGCATTTCTACCAGTTGATGAATTATTTTGATCATGACATCGAGAGCTTCCTGGTGGTCTTGGAAGAACTTCTCTACAGGCAAGGCAAGTTGTGAAGGAAAAACTGCTTCAATCCCATATACACATTGGAAAGTATAGATGCCCAAGGACCGCTTTGTTGTCACTCTATCAACCCACAGATCAAATTTGAGCTTTGAAACCCATGCTCTCTTGTTATCCTCTAGAAATATTTTGATGATATTTACTAGTCTTTTGTTAGAGGATTATGCTAATCCATTTCCTTGCGGATAGTAGGGGGTAGAGTGAATTAGTGCAATTCTGAATTGCTCACAAAACATGATCAATGGTTCAACTTTGAAGGATGCAGCATTGTCAGTGAAGATTATGGTCGGGCACCCAAACCTTACTATAATATCCTCCAAAAAACCAATGATCACTTTATGAGAATCGTTCCTTGTGGGGATAGCCTCTATCCACTTGGTGAAATAATCTATTGTAGTTAGGATCCACCTGTGTTGACCACTTGAAGGAGGAGGAATCTCCCTGATAAAATTCAGACGCCACTGCTGAAAGGGACCTGAAGCTACTACATGCTTAAGTGGCAGGGACTTGAGCTTCTACTTTCCAGAGAATTTATGACATTTAATACAATCCCTGACCTTCACACAGAAATCAGTGAATAGAGTAGGCCAGTAGTATCCAACCCTGAGAATTTTGTAGGCTATGGTCTTCCAGAAATGATGTCCCCCACATAGGTTGTTATGGAATTCGAATATAATATTTTGGGCCTCCTGAGGGTTTAAACATCTCAGAAGCACTCCTAGAGGGTCTTTCCAATACAAGACCTTGTCAATAAGGAAATATCTGACTGCTTTGAACTTTAAAGCTCTCGCCTTGTTCCTTCCCACACCATATGGAGGTTGCAATTCCTGCAGAAAAAATATAATATCTTTGTACCAGGTGCATTCTGCTAACGAAGGGTTATCCAAAGGAATTTTATCAAACGTTTCAGCTTGCTGGTTTTCTGAGCAAGTGTTGATGAAGTTAACCCCCAAATATTTACAATTATATTCATCCAACAACTTGGCTAAACCATGGCCTTTAACTAGCTTGGTGGGTTTTATTTCCAGATCAAATTCGAGGATTTTGGCAATCCACTTGCTCCTTCTCTCGTCTATGTCAAGTTGGATGAGGATGTCCTTCACAGAAGCTTAAGGAACATATGCAATGATCTTCGAATGCAAGACATAGACTCTGAAATCTTTGATATCTTTCACCAAAGCATAGACATACTTCTCCATGATGTCATATATGATCTCTACATCCCTCAATGCTCTCGTGAAAAAGGAAATAGGTTGTTCCAACCCTTCATCATTTTTCTGCAAAAAAACGACTGCTACTGTATCACATGAATCAAAGGAAAAGATCAAAAAATCCTTGGAACAATCGAGATTGATCAGCACGGGTGCCTCAGTTAGTGCCTTCTTAATTTGGTTAAAGGATTCTCTAGGCTCAGCAGTCCATTTCACTTTGTTCCCCTTCCTAAGCATGGTTGTGATATGATTCACCAATTCAGAGAAATTTGGAACAAACCTTCTCAGAAAATTGACTTTCCCCAAGAAAGACTGGACCTCTTTCTTGGATCTCGGGAGTGACAAGGCTTGGATTGCTTCCACCCTTCCAGGATCAACTCTTACTCCCTCAGCAGATACTATATGCCCCAATAATTTTCCCTCCTTCATGGAAAACAACAATTTCTTTGGATTTAAGGAGAGACCAAATTTCCTGCATTTCAGAAAAACCCTATTTAAATGCTCACAATGCTCTCTATCTAATTTGGAGAACACTGTAATATCAAATATCATCCAGATAGATAACCACAAACTTGTCCTTTTCTCCAATGAAAGTGATATTCATGGCTCTCTGAAAGTTTGCCCCTGCGTTCATCAATCCAAAGGGCATTTTGGCATACATGAATGTACCCCAAGGAGTGGTGAAGGTTGTTTTTTCTCTGTCTTTAGGCTGGATTGAGGTCTGATTGTATCCTAAAAAGACATCAAGCATGGATATTCTTGATGATCTTGTTACCCTTTGTAATATGTGTTCCATTTTCGGCAAGGGGTAATTGTCTTTCTTTGAGCTCCTGTTCAAGTTCCTTAAATCGACACAAATTTTGATTTCCCCACTTTTCTTTCTCATTAAAACCATCTTGGCCACCCACTCTAAATATCTCAAAGGCACGATGATCTAGGCATTCAACAGCTTCTTTACCTCCTTCTCCATAATAGGCAGCAGCATAGGATTTATTTGTCTTAATTTCTGCCTAAGCGGTTCAGAATCTTCTTTCAAAGGGATCTTATGCTCAATTACGCTGGTGTCATACATTCTAAGGTATTCATAGGTCCAAGAAAACACATCAGTGAATTCTATTAATAACCAAGCATACTCGGCCCTCTGCTCCTTTGACAGGATGGTTGACAGCTTGATAAACTTTGGATTCCCCTATGTGTCAATATTACACTGAGCCACATCAACATCCTCATTTGAAAACTCACCCTTCACTGCCACATCATTCCCATCAAACAACATTTCCATAGGAACCAGTCCCTTTGGAATGTGATTTCTAGGTAGCTGAACGATATGGTGATTGACAACTTTGTTCAAAAATACTTGAGGGGGAGGGTCACCCTTAGAATCATGATCCTGATCAATGTGTAGTGCAAAGAACTCATCAACCGATTCAAGAAATATTTTGATTTCAAGATTATACTCGAACACCTTCAAATGCTTGATATTATCAAGTACAGAGGGCCTATATTTAATTTCAACATCATACCTGAGCTTAGGTGGTAGTGGGATCCTGAACTGGCTTGCTGAGACAACCAGAGAATTGGCCATGACATTTTCTTCTCTGGGAACAAATGAAATGTTGAAGGCCAAGAAAAATTTATCAATCAGGTCCCACACTTCATTTATGTAACTTCTGAGCCAAGGGTGTTTGGCCCGATAAGAATTTATGATCTGCTGGACAATCTGTTGGACAACTGAGAGGGGGGAGGTGAATTAGTTGTTACTAAGATTTAAAAATTATGCTTATTTTAAACTCTTTACACAACATTTAATGACAGTCACAATAATGCAGGGAAGTAAGCAATAGAACATTCAGCATCAGCCACACATATGAGATACACAGAGACAAATCTTTCCTGAGGAAACCCATACAGGGTAAAAACCTCTTCTTCTTTATATGATAAGTAATCTTTACATTCTTTACATTATCATACATATGAGCACCAACTCATAATGAGGCTACAACCTTTGTTTTGCAAGCTGCTACTTGTTGAGAGCACCAACTCTCTGGCTTCTCTAGCACCAACTAGAAGGAAGCACCAACTCCCTGGTTTCTCTAGCACCAACTAGAAGGAAGCACCAACTCCCCAGTTTCTCTAGCACCAACTAAAATGAAGCTACAACTGCCTGTGTTCAAGCACCCACTTGAACCTCTGAGGACAACAGTCCTCCCTAGCACCACCCTACCACCCTCAAATGTAAATCTTTTCTATTAAGACTTATTACAATGATATAAAGTTCTTCAATGGCTTACCGGTCTCATCATTGTTCTGCTACACTGCACTTCTCTGTCTGCATCAGTGTCTTCTGCACACTCCTTGCACTTTTTGTTCTTTTTCCTTTTATGCTCTTTGCACCATGTCCCTTCAATGCACCATTCCTCTTTTCTTTATTTCAGCTACTGCACACTCCTCCTTCTACACTCCTAAATCCCTCTCAACAACAACAACATACATCTCTTCTCTGTTCTGCATACTTATAGTCTCTGTGCACCTTGTGCATACTGTCTCGCCATGCTTCTGGATGCTCTCTCATGTCGAGTACTCTACCTATTCATCATGGCAACTCTTTAGCTTCTTTGGCAGTTAGATCCATCTGTCAATTGCCTCTACAAACAGTATTCATTCCACTGGAAGATTCCTAGAGACTCTTCATCTCCTCTAGCAATCACACAAAAGTATCTTCGAGTCCTCTGGCAAAAACCATTAGTGGTTTCTAGCAATTACATTGTGAACCTCCAAAGACCACTTCAATAACTAAATCACCATTGATCGATTAACTGTGAAGAGAAACAGTAACCCTTCGATCATACTTAAATTCACCTACACCATTGGATGGATTTCGTAGGGTCTTGCGTTTAATTCATATGTCCATTGGCTGTGACCGAGCGCTAAACAGAGTTTTAATTTCGCGATCTCGCATCTCGGCATTCCTGTGATAGAAGATCTCAACACTCCAAGTTGCGATCGTCGAGACTCCAAGATGGAGCTTAGCACCGCTAGCTTCTTCCCCTCACGTGACCACTGATTGTGACCACAGATTGTGCCAAAAGGCACTTCATATTTCACGAACTTATAAACTTCATCGAGCCTGATCAACGGTCAAGATCTCTGATGATCCGACGATCCAGATCTCATTTTGATCTTGCATATCATGATTCCTGTGATGAAGAGTCATCATGCTCCAATTTTTTATCGTCAAGACTCTGAGGTGGAGCTTAACTCTACTAGCTTCTTCCCTTCACGTGACCACCGGCAGTGACCATAGGCTGCACCAAAAGGCGCTTCATGTTTCGTGAACTTACGAACTTCATTGAGCCTAATCAATGGTCGAAATCTATAATGATCCGATGGTCCAGATCTCATCGCAATCTTGCATATCAAGATTCCTGTGATGAAGGATCTTGATGCTCCAAGTCACGAGCGTCGAGACTCCGAGATGGAGCTTAACACCACTAGCTCCTTCCTCCATCTTCTGCAGATGTAACCACTGGCTATGACCATAGCCTTATTCGAAACCACATTTCACACTTTCACATCTCGGGTATGCTGTGATGAGTCCTCTTGACTCTCCATGTCACGAACTCTGAAATAGGGCTTGGCTTATCTAGCTCTCGATAATGTGACCACAAGATATGACCACTCACCAATCAAATGAGCACTTTTCTCCTTTGACTTTCCAGTGAGCGGAATGATGATCTTTCTCCATGTGTCCTTTGGATCCAATGGTCCACGACTATTCTCTATGGATGGCCAGGATTCCTTCACAGTTTTGGAGAGTTGGATGACTCTTGGTCTTATCCACCTTGCAGCTTCACCATATCTAACGGTTGTTGCTTCTTCATAATTACACCAGATATGACAGCCCAGATCTTATTACGATTTCGCCACTTCATGATCCTTCCTCATGCCTGATCAATGGTCCATAATCCTTGGTGATTTGATGGATCAAATCTTTTCGTGATCTCGCATATCACGAGTTTGAACCTCTTTCCTTTGGATTTCCCGATCTGCGAAACTTCGTAACAAAACCTTTGTCGTTCACTACGTGTCCTTCTTGAATCAACTGTCATTATCATTATGGTGATTTCTCATATTGCGAGTTTGAACTTCTTTCCTTTGGATTTCCCGATCTGTGAAACTCCGAAACAAAATCTTTGTCATTCACCACGTGTTCTTCTTGAATCAACTGTCAAGATTGTTATCGCAATTTCATATATCGCAAGTTTGAACCTCTTTCCTTTGGATTTCCCGATCTATGAAACCTCAAAAACCTTTGTCATGCTTTGATTTTTTTCCTCGTTCTGATCTTATACTATTGATCTTTCCATTCGATTGTTGTTGTTCTTCCTTGCTTGCATGTCTATCATCATTGTTGTTGTTCTTTCCATCAATGACAAGCACGCTCTTCTTGTAAACAGGCCAACAATCTCCCCCTTTGTCATTGATGGCAACCCTGAATGGTTGCGCTAATCTGTTTGGACCTCCAACTGTAGCATCTGATCCGGACCACTCCTTTTCTCCCCCTTTGACATCAATGTCAAAGAAAACATGCTCCCCCTGAGATATTGCAGTATGTTTAGGAGGTATCAAATGTTCAACCAATAAAAACTCCCCCTAATAGGATGGACTTGCTTAGATGTGAGATGGGATGACACCCAACTTTTGTCAGAGATATTCAAATGGTGTCTTGGCTAGGGGTTTAGTAAAGATGTCTGCAATTTGTTCTATGGTTGGAATATAATGGACCTTAACAACCTGATTGGTGACCTGCTCTCTCAGAAAATGGTATTTTATGGGAATATGCTTGGTCTTGGAGTGGAGTACAGGATTCTTAGACACACTGATGGCACTAGTGTTATCACAATGAATTGGGATCGGTGTTGCATATTTTACCTCTAAGTATGCAAGTGTCTGAATCATCCATAATACCTGAGTGAAACAGGTAACTACAACAATGTACTCTGCCTCTGTAGTCAATAAAGAAATGGAACTTTTCTTTTTACTAAGCCATGCTACTAACGAGTCACCCAGGAAGAATGCTCCTCCACTGGTGCTTTTTATCTCATCAACACAGTTTACCCAATTTGCATCTGAATAAGCAATTAACTGAAAATTCTGATTTCTGGGATACCACATACCATAAGTCATTGTTTCTTTCAAATACCTAAATATCATGTTGACAGCTAGCAAATGACTCTGTTTAGGTGCAGACTGATATCTTCCTACCATTCCAACAACATGCATTATGTCTGGGCGAGATGTTGTGATGTACAGCAGGCTTCCTATCATTGACCTATATGAACTTTGATCAACATAAGGTGAGTCATCATCCTTGCTTAATTTGCATCCAGTAACCATAGGTGTGCCCACAGGTTTAGAATCTTCCATTTGAAACCTTTTCAACATTTCTCTTAGATATTTTTCTTGAGAAATGAACATCCCTTCAAACCTCTGAGTAATTTGTAGACCAAGAAAAAATGATAGTTCACCTATCATAGACATTTCAAACTCAAACTCCATGGAAGAAGAAAACTATTTTACCAATGAATCCTTATTACATCCGAAGATGATGTCATCTACATAGACCAACACAATGAGCAAATCATCACCCTCTGTTTTGATATTTAGATTATTGTCAATTGTTCCTCTCTTGAACCCTTTGTCTTTGAGATACATATCCAGTCTATGATACCAGGCATGAGGAGTTTGTTTTAACCCATATAAATCTTTCTTCAACTTGCATACTAAGTCAGGGTTATCAAACAGTTCGAAACCCTCTAGTTGTTCCATATAGACTTCTTCATTTAAATCTCCATTTAGAAAAGTTGTCTTGACATCCATTTGATAAACTTTAAACCTTTTATGACAAGCATAGGCAAGAAATATTTTGATAGCTTCTAACCTTGCTACGGGCGCAAATGTTTCATCAAAATCCAGTCCCTCTATTTGAGCATAGCCTTTACAGACCAATCTTGCTTTGTTCCTCACAACTTGTCCCTGCTCATTCAACTTATTCTTAAATATCCATTTGGAACCAATGATATTTTTACCTTCTAGTCTATGAACCATCTCCCACGTATTGTTTTTCTCAATCTGATCAAGTTCATCATTCATTGCTTTAACCCAAAGGTCATCTTTGCTAGCTTCATTAAATTTCTTAGGTTCTAGCATGGATATGAAAGGTATATGTGATTGCTCAGTATTTTTTATTATCTTTCTCCTAGTTTGTACACCTTTGTCTTTTTCACCAATTATCTGACTTGTAGGATGATTCTTTTGAGTAATTTTGGAGGAGGAATATGAAGGAGACTGTTGATTTGAGTCTATCTAAGTATATGAGTCTTCATCTGATTTAGAGTCTTCATTTTCTGATTCTTGGACCTGTTCATCTTCAGCTTTAGTTGTGTCCTCTATAGAAGACTCACTATTGTACACCTCTCTTGTTGGGATTCCTTCATCAACTTTTACGTCAATACAGTCAACCATTTTATGCAGCCTCTTATTATAGCATCTGTATCATTTACTGTTTGTAGCATATCCTAAGAAGATACCTTCATCAGCCCTGTCATCATATTTTCCAAGGTTCTCATCATTATTCTTTATGTAACATTTACTCACAAAGACTTTGAAGTGTTTGATTGAAGCAGGTCTCCCATACCATAGTTCATAAGGTGTCTTGTCACTTTGTGGTCTGAGGTGAGCTTTGTTAAGAACATGGACTACTATGTATATTGCTTCTACCCAGTAGGTTTGACCAAAGTTCTTCTCATTCATCATTGACCTGGCCATTTGCTGGACTATTCTGTTTTTCTTCTCCACTACTCCATTTTGTTGTGGAGTTCTTGGGATTGTGTATTCTCTCTTGATCCCATGCTTATCACATAATTCCTTGAAATCATTTGACATAAATTCTCCTCCTTTGTCTGATCTTACTACTTTTAACCTCTTGCATGTTTGATTCTCAGTTAAAGCCTTAAATATTTTAAACTTTTCAAATGCTTCATCTTTTTCTTTGAGAAAGGCAACCCAAGTAAGTCTGGAGTAATCATCAATAATTAGCATGAAGTAGTTTTCTCTCCCTGTGCCTTCCTATCTTGATGGTCCACATAAATCCATATGAACTAGTTGGAGTGGTTTCTCTGTTGAAGTAAAGCTCTTGGCCTTAAACGGTGTCCTGGTTAGTTTTCCTACTTGGCAGGGTTTACACATAGAATCTTGGGGTTTTGATATTCTTGAAAGATCTTTTAATGCCTCAAAATTTTTGAGCTTGATTAAGTGGTCAAATTTTATATGTCCAAGTCTCCTATGCCATAACCATCTTTCATCATGTTTTCTTAGATGACACTCTTCTCTATTTTCTTTCAGCACATATACATTATTTTCTATCCTTATGCCTTTGGCCACCACATGTCCTGAGTTTACAGACTTTATCTTGCAGTCCTTGGACGTGAAAACCACTTCACATCCTCTGTCACACATTTGAATTACACTGAGCAGATTATGTTTCAGCCCATTTACAATTAGAACATCTTGGGATTTTCCTTTTCCACTACTTAAACTCACCATCCCTTTACCCTTTATTTTACCTGGAGCATCATTTCCAAAGGTTACATTTCCTGATTTGATTTCACTTAGAGATAGAAACTTACCGTTATCTCCCATCATATGTCTGGGGCATCCACTGTCTATATACCAAGGGTTCGTTTTTCTTTGAGCTGACAACACCAATCCGCACTTGTCACTTTCTTTCTTCTTCCACACCTTGACATTTTTAGTAGGGGAATTCAAATCTGGTTCATAGTTCCTTAATCGACAGTCAACATATTTATGTCCATAGTTATGACAAATGTAGCATTCAATCTCATTGTTCAATACATCAAAATTATTGTTGCAGCGTTGTCTACTTATTGATTGTTGATTATTTCTTGACCTCCTTAGTTGCATGTCTCTAAACTTAATTTGGCAATTTGCAATCTGTGAAGATTTGTTACTTGGTTGTATCATTCTTTGTTGTGGAAAGTATTTATTCCTTTGAAATTTTAATTGCTCATGTCTAAGTCTTAAGGAACAATTTATAGCTTTGTGACCAAAGTTAGAACAGTAGAAACAATAACCATAGAAAAATTCTTTGTACCTGGAAAATGGTTGTCTTCTTTGAGAAAATCGATTTCTTCCATGATGATGACGTCTTTCAACAGGGAGCGCATTATTTCTTTGTTCTACAGATTCAGTCCTAGCACCTTTTTCTTTATTTGTCCTGGGCGGTTGATTGTCTTCCTTTGTTTCTGCAGGTTTGTTGTTGTCATTGGTTGTATATTTGACAAACTTGATGGGTTCCTCATTTCTTCGCTTATCACTACTTGATCCCTCTTCATAACCCAAAAAAATTTTCATCTTTGGATTCCTTTGTTGATTCAGAATGGTGGCTAATACTTCTAAGGCTTTGATACTTGACAGATTCTAATTATACAAGGCTTGAAACTTCTCCATCTCTTTCCTATTTTTCGCTACTTCATGTTCTAAGGCTTCAAATCTTGCCTTCTTTTCTGATAACTATCGTTTCAGAATGTCTTCAATTTTCTTTGCCTCTTCTAATTCCAGTTTTAGTAGGACAATGTCTTCATCAGGTTCTTTACTGTCTTTCTCAAACTATATCAGCAATTGTCTTTGCTTTCTGTTCTTAATTCTTAGTTCTATCAATCTCTTCTAGTGCACTGATCAGTTCTCCTTCCATGTCAACCACAACTTCTTCTTCATTAGCATCACTTCATGTGCTTATGTTATCATATTCCTCTTTGGCCATAAGTATGAATTCATTTAGTTTATCTTCAATAGTGGAATCATTGTCTTCATCATCTGAAGGATCATCATCATTGTTTACGCAAAGACTTTTCTTCTTAAAGTTATTCTCTTTAAAGAAATTTATGTGTTTGTGCTTCTCCTCATCATCACATGTATGATCCTTTCTTTTGTGGGGACATTTATTTTCAAAATGACCTATCCTACCCTAGTTGAAACATTTGAAAGGCAGTTTACCTTTGTATTTGCCTGATCCCTTCTTCAGTCTCTTCACAAATTTTGCCTCAATTTCATCAGGCTCTGAATCCTCATTCTCATCTTCCTTAAATGATGCTTCTCTGGAGGTGGGTTTATCTTTAACTATTCTCATTTCATATGTAGTCAATGTTCCTAGAAGTTGATCAAACTCCAATTTTTTTAGATCATTAAGTTCTTCAATAGAAGAGACCTTCGGGTTGAACCTGTCTGGTAGAGATCTCAAAATTTTTTGAACTAAAGAAGGTTCCTCAATTTTCTCACCAAGTTATTTCATTTCATTTACCATTTCTTCTACTCTCAGAAAGGATTTTCCAACAGTTTCATCTTCCTTTGTCTTCAGCTGTTCAAACTATATTCTGTAGGTTTGAAGCTTGACGTCCTTTACCTTCTCATTACCTTCATAACTGCTAATGATTTTGTCCCACATTTCTTTGGCAGTTCCTAGGTACATAACTTTTACGAATTCTTCTTCTGCAAGCCCACTCAAGATAGCATTCATAGCCTTAGCATTGAAGCTAAATTCCAGCTTGTCATCCTTATTAGCCAGTACAACTGGCTTTACATAACCAATATCTACCACATCCTAGACATCTGCGCCTAATGCCATTATGTAGGTTCTCATTCTAACTTTCCAGAAGAAAATTTTTTTTCCATTGAACAGAGGGGACTTATTGGTTGAATTTCCTTCATGTCTTGAAATGTTTAAGCTCTAGGATCTACCTTTAGATAAAAGGGGCCGACTCTGATACCAATTTTTTGACAACTGGGAGGGGGGGGGTGAATCAGTTGTTACTAAGCTTAAACAATTATGCTTATTTTAAACTCTTTACATATAATTTAATGATAGTCACAATAATGCAGGGAAGTAAGCAATAGAACATTCAGCATCAGCCACACATATGAAATACATAGAGACAGATATTTCCTGAGGAAACCCATACAGGGTAAAAACCTCTTCTTCTTTATATGATAAGTAATCTTTATGTTCTTTACATTATCATACATATGAGCACCAACTCATAATGAGGCTACAACCTCTGTTTTGCAAGATGCTACTTGTTGAGAGCACCAACTCTCTGGCTTCTCTAGCACCAACTCCCTGGTTTCTCTAGCACCAACTAGAAGGAAGCACCAGCTCCCCGGTTTCTCTAGCACCAACTAGAAGGAAGCTACAACTCCATGTGTTCAAGCACCCACCTTAACCTCTAAGGACAACAATCCTCCCTAGCACCACCCTACCACCCTCAAATGTAAATCTTTGTTATTAAGACTTATTACAGTGATATAAAGTTCTTCAATGTCTTACCGGTCTCATCAATGTTCTGCTACACTGTGTTGCTCTGTCTGCATCAGTGTCTTTTGCACACTCCTTGTGCTTTATGTTCTTTTTCCTTTTATGCTCTCTGAGCCATGTCCCTTCAATGCACCATTCCTCTTCTCTGTATTTCAGTTGTTTCACACTCCTCCTTCTACACTCTTGAATCCCTCTCAACAAAAACAACATACATCTCTTCTCTGTTCTTCATACTTATGGTCTTTATGCACCTTGTGCATGCTATCCCGCCATGCTTCTACATGCTCTCTCATGTCAAGTACTCTACCTATTCATCATGGTAACTCTTCATCTTCTCTGGCAGTTAGATCCATCTATCAATTGCCTCTACAAACAGTCTTCATTCCTCTGGAATATTCCTAGAGACTCTTCAGCTCCTCTAGCAATCACAGAAGTCTCTCTGAGTCCGTTAGCAGAAACCATCAATGGTTTCTAGCAGTTACACTATGAACCTCCAAAGACCGCTTTAGCAACTGAATCACCACTGATCGATTAACTGTGAAGAGAAACAATAGCCCTTAGATCATACTTAAATTCACCTGCACCGTTGGATGGAGTTCGTAGGGTCTTTCATTTAATTCATATGTCCATTGGCTGTGACAGAGCGCTAAACAAAGTTTTAATTTCACGATCTCGCATCTTGGCATTCCCGTGATAGAAGATCTCGACACTCCAAGTCACTATTGTCGAGAATCCAAGATGGATCTTAGCACCGCTATCTTCTTCCCCTCATGTGACCACTGGTTCTGACCATAGACTGCGGTAAAAGGCGCTTCATATTTCGCGAACATATACTCTTCATCGAGCCTGATCAATCGTCGAGATCTTCGATGATTCAATGGTTTAGATCTCATCTCGATCTCGCATATTGTGATTACTGTGATGAAGAGTCTTGATGCTCCAAGTCGTGATCGTCGAGACTCCGAGGTGGAGCTTAACTCTTCTAGCTTCTTCCCTTCATGTGACCGCCGGAGGTGACCACAAGCTGTGCCAAAATCTACTTCGTGTTTTGAAAACTTATGAACTTCATCGAGCCTGATCAACGGTAGAGATCTCTAATGATCTAACAGTCTAGATCTCATCATGATCTCGCATATCATGATTCCCATGATAAAGGATATTGATGCTCCAAGTTACAAGTGTCGAGACTCAGAGATGGAGCTTAACACCGCTAGCTCCTTCCTCTATCTTCCACAGATGTAACCACTGGCTGTGACCACAACCTTATTCGAAACTGCATTTCGCACTTTCGCATCTCAGGTATGCTATGATGAGTCCTCTCGATTCTCCATGTCATGAACTCTGAAATAGGGCTTGGCTTCTCTAGCTCTTGACAATGTGACCATGAGATATGACCACTTGCCAATCAAACGAGCACTTCGCTCCTTTGACTTTCCAGTCATCGAAACAATGATCTTTAGCCATGTGTCCTTTGGATCCAATGGTCCATGACTGTCCTCGATGGATAGACAGGATTCCTTCACAGATTTGGAGAGTTGGATGACTCTTGGTCTTATCCACCTTGCATATTCACCATATCTAATGGTTGTTGCTCCTTCATAATTACTCCATATCTGACGGCCCAGATCTTATCGCGATTTCACCACTTCACGAGCCTTCTTCATTCCTGATCAATGGTCCACAATCCTTGGTGATATGACGGTCTATATCTTTTCATGATCTCGCATATCGCGAGTTTTAACCTCTTTCCTTTGGATTTCCCGATCTGCGAAACTCTGAAACAAAACCTTTTTCGTTCACCACGTGTCCTTCTTGAATCAACTGTCAAGATTGTTATCGCGATTTTGCATATTGTGAGTTTGAACCTCTTTCCTTTGGATTTCCAGATCTACAAAACTTCGAAACAAAATCTTTGTTGTTCACCACGTGTTCTTCTTGAATCAACTGTCAATATTGTTATTGTGATTTTGTATATCGCGAGTTTGAACCTATTTCCTTTGGATTCCCCGATTTGCGAAACTTCGAAAACCTTTGTTCTGATTTGATTGTTTTCCTCCTTCTGAGATTATACTATTGATCTTGCCATTCGATCGTTTTTGTTCTTCCTTGCCTGCTTGTCTGCTGATCTTCTTTGCCTTCCTGTCTGTCATCATTGTTGTTGTTCTTGCCATCAATGACAAGCATGCTCTTCTTGTAAACATGCCAACAATCTCCCCCTTTGGCATTGATGGAAACCCTAAATGGCTGCGCTAATCTGTTTGGACCTCCATCTGTAGAATCTGATCCATACCACTCCTTTTCTTCCCCTTTGACATCAATGTCAAAGAAAACATGCTCCCCTTGAGCTGTTGTAGTATGTTTAGGAGGTATCATATGTTCAACCAATACAAACTGCCCCTAACAGGATGCACTTGCTTAGATGTGAGATGGGATGACACCCAACTTCTGTCAGATATATTCAAATGGTGTCTTGGCTAGGGGTTTAGTAAAGATGTTTGCAATTTTTTCTGTGGTTGGAAGGTAATGGACCTTAACAACTTGAGTGGTGACCTGCTCTCTCAGAAAATGGTAATTTATGGGAATATGCTTGGTCTTGGAGTGGAGTACAGGATTCTTAGACACACTGATGGCACTAATGTTATCACAATGAATTGGGATCGGTGCTATGTATTTTACCTCTAAGTCTACAAGTGTCTGAATCATCCATAATACCTAAGTGCAACAGGTAGTAGTAACAATGTACTCTGCCTCTGTAGTAGATAAAGAAATGGAACTTTTCTTTTTACTCAGCCATGCTACTAACGAGTCACCCGGGAAGAATGCTCCTCCACTGGTGCTTTTTCTCTCATCAATACAGTTTTCCCAATCTACATCTGAATAAGAAATTAATTGAAAATTTTGATTTCTGGGATACCACAGACCATAAGTCATTGTTTCTTTCAAATGCCTGAATATCCTTTTGACAGCTAGCAAATGACTATGTTTAGGTGCAGACTGATATCTTCCTACCATTCCACCAACATGCATTATGTCTGGGCGAGATGCTATGATGCACAGCAGGCTGCCTATCATTGACCTATATGAACTTTGATCAACATCAGGTGATTCAACATCAGGTGATTCAACATCCTTTCTTAATTTGCATCCAGTAACCATAGGTGTGCCCACAAGTTTAGAATCTTCCATTTGAAACCTTTTCAACATTTCTCTTAGATATTTTTCTTGAGAAATGAACATCCCTTTAGACCTCTGAGTAATTTGTAGACCAAGAAAAAATGACAGTTCACCTATCATAGACATTTCAAACTCAGACTCCATGGCAGAAGCAAACCATTTTACCAATGAATCCTTATTACATCCGAAGATGATGTCATCTACATAGACCAACACAATGAGCAAATCATCACCCTCTATTTTGATATATAGATTGTTGTCAACTGTTCCTCTCTTGAACCCTTTGTCTTTGAGATACATATCCAGTCTGTGATACCAGGCACGAGGATCTTGTTTTAACCCATATAAATATTTCTTCAGCTTGCATACTAAGTCAGGGTTATCAGACAGTTCAAAACCCTCTGGTTGTTCCGTATAGACTTCTTCATTTAAATCTCCATTTAGAAAAGTTGACTTGACATCCATTTGATAAACTTTAAACCTTTTATGACAAGCATAGGCAAGAAATATTTTGATAGCTTCTAACCTTGCTACGGGTGTAAATGTTTCATCAAAATCTAGTCCTTCTATTTGAGCATAGCCTTTACAGACCAATATTTCTTTGTTCCTAACAACTTGTCCCTGCTCATTCAACTTATTCTTAAATATCCATTTGGAACCAATGATATTTTTACCTTCCGGTCTATGAACCATCTCCCACGTATTGTTTTTCTCAATTTGATCAAGTTCATCATTCATTGCTTTAACCCAAAGGTCATCTTTGCTAGCTTCATTAAATTTCTTGGGTTCCAGCATGGATATGAAAGATATATGTGATTGCTCGGTATTTTTTATTATATTTCTCCTGGTTTGTACACCTTTGTCTTTTTCACCAATTATCTGACTTGCAGGTTGATTCTTTTGAGTAATTCTGGAGGAGGAATTTGAAGGAGCCTGTTGATTTGAGTCTATCTGAGTACTGAGTCTTCATCTGATTCACAGTCTTCATTTTCTGATTCTTGGACCTGTTCATCTTCAGCTTTATCTGTTTCCTCTATAGAAGACTCATTATTGTACACCTCTCTTGCTAGGATTCCCTCATCAATGTTTACTTCAATACAATCAACCATTTTATGCAGCCTCTTATTATAGCATCTGTATCATTTACTGTTTGTAGCATATCCTAAGAAGATACCTTCATCAGTCGTGTCATCATATTTTCCAAGGTTCTCATCATTATTATTTATGTAACATTTACTCCTAAAGACTTTGAAGTGTTTGATTGAAGCAGGTCTCCCATACCATAGTTCATAAGGTGTCTTGTCACTTTGTGGTCTGAGGTGAGCTTTGTTAAGAACATGGACTACTGTGTGTATTTCTTCTACCCAGTAGGTTTGACCAATGTTCTTCTCATTGATCATTGACCTGGCCATTTGTTGCACGGTTCTGTTTTGCCTCTCCACTACTCCATTTTGTTGTTGAGTTCGTAGGGTCTTGCATTTAATTCATATGCCCACTGGCTGTGACCGAGCGCTAAACAGAGTTTTAATTTCACGATCTCACATCTCAGCATTCCTATGATAGAAGATCTCGACACTCCAAGTCACGATTACCAAGACTCCGAGATGGAGCTTAGTGCTGCTAGCTTCTTCCCCTCATGTGACCACCGTTGTGACCACAAACTGCGCCAAAAGGCGCTTCATATTTTGTGAACTTATAAACTTCATCAAGCCTGATCAACGGTCGAGATCTTCGATGATCCAACGGTCCAGATCTCATCACGATTCCTATGATGAAGAGTCTTGATGCTCCAAGTCATGATCATTGATACTCCAAGGTGGAGCTTAACTCTGCTAGCTTCTTCCCTTCACGTGACCACCAGCGGTGACCACAAGTTGTGCCAAAAGACTTCTAATGATGAAGGATCAACGGTAGAGATCTCTAATGATCTGACGATCGATATCTCATCGCGATCTCTCATATCACGATTCATGTGATGAAGGATCTTAATGCTCCAAGTCACGAGCACTAAGACTTCGAGATGGAGCTTAACACCACTAGCTCCTTCCTCCATATTCTGTAGATGTAACCACTGGCTGTGACCATAGCCTTATTCGAAACCACATTTTTCACTTTTGCGTCTCGGATATGTTGTGATGAGTCCTCTCGACTCTCCATGTCACAAACTCTGAAATAGGGCTTGGCTTCTCTAGCTCTTGACAATGTGACCACGAGATATGACCACACTGTTCAAGGATAAATTCGTGAGTGCGGACACAGACCAATCTCCCCAGATCCACCTGGATCTGGAACAAACTGTGACAGAATACTACTCTTTCCCTAGTTCTAAAGTATTGAATGGACAAGAGAAGAAGGATGATGTA
>ML783994.1:403855-416466 GCA_009831015.1 Picea engelmannii
ATAAAACACTCTCGAAAGAAAGCATCAGTCATGCCCTCTGTTCGAAAAGCCAGATGCTCAAATGCAGCTATGAAGTCTTCGATTGTGCCTGATTGCTTCAATTTTGTCAAACGACCCAAATGGTTGGTGTCAGTGTCAAAGCGCTCATAAAGCTCAACAACAAATTGGGTCCAAGAAATATACCCTCGACGGGAAGTTTTTCTCCATTGCCACCATTGCCGGCGTTCTTGATCTAAATGGAGAACACCATACCGGAGTTTGGCCAAGTCATCTGTAATGTTGTAGAGAGAGAAATAATGTTCCATTTGTGTGACCCAACCAGTGGGGTCCGAGCCATCAAATTTGATTACATCCACCCGCGGAAGACATCACTTTCAAAGGGACATAAATTTGGTTATGTCCCTTTGAAAGTGATGGGGTTGAAAGGAATGGGAAGAAGTTTCACCTTCAGTCTTTTTATGTGCATCAGGAAAAGAGTCATTAGTAAAGAGCTTGAGTTTGGTGCAGAGTGATGCAAAGACAGATTCAAGCTGGGTGGTCAGTTCGTGTTTGACTTCCGCCACTGCGGACTGCATGGCTACATTTACGGATGCATTCATGGAGGCATCACAAGAGGCAATAGTAGCACTGAGTTGTTGCACTTCTTGTTGGGTCTCAAGTAAACCAGATTGCAGGGTGTTGAAGCGAGACTCTAGTTCTTAGTTACGGGTATGGGCCATGATGATGGGTAAACTGAAAAGGGAGCGGGCGGGGTCAGAAATTTTTGCAGAAAAATGATATGGATGAAAGTGATAAGGGAAAATAGATGAATCTAATGGAATAGGTCTCAAATAATGGTGAAAAAATTTCCAAACTTTTTTTTTCAGCTGTGGGGTTATACTTTGGTCTGAAGAATGTTGCAGTGCTGAAATCCCCAAATTCTGAACCAAAGAGTATTTACTTAGCAACTCGAACACATATGCACGTCAATAGATCTCACCGGTTTAATTTGTTTATGTTTTTGTTTATGTTCCCCAAGGGTTAGGTATTCAAGGGTTCTACAAACAAGGGTTTTCCCTGTGCTATAGCTCTCTGATAGACATGCGGAGTCCAACAATAGTACTCAGCCCAATATCTCAGGGCACTAACTAAGGAGGATAGACCGTACCCTTAGCCGTACTACCCGACTACCCAGGTACTAGAGAGTATCTTTCCGAGTGCTGTTCTCGGTGACACTATAGCAGCCCGACGGCCAATAGGTTTATCTAAAGAGGGCTTCAGGAAATCTAGGCCGATCCGTACACAGGTGTTGTCTGATGCGCTACCACTCGAAGGGGTACCAACAGGGGTTACAAGGGTGGCCAAAAGATGTGTGCTTAAGAACCACTTGTATTTCCTGTGTGTATGAATCCCTCAACCGCGGTTTTATGCGCGTAACGACATATCTCTGTGGCTTAAAGACCCCGGAATACGTCTCTACCCTGGAAAAAAAAATACCCACAATTTCTGCCAAGGAAAGTGCTCTGATACCACTTGCAAGATACCAGATATATAAAATATGCAAAACAGAAATAAAATGCTAGAAATGGCAAAATAATAGTAAAATATCCAACATAATCTTCACAATACACAGAAATGATATACGAAATAGCAATAGGAAAGCACTTTGATTCAGAAAGCAATGTTCACAGGCCTCTTCGAGGGGGCAACCTCCAGTCGAGCAACGCTCTGTTACAATAATCTCCAAGCTAGGGTTCACATACCCTCTCCCCTTATTTATACTAAATATGTCTATTAAGAGAAGCATCTAGAGGAAGATCCTTCTAGAAGCAGAAGCTTCTATTAGGTCTTCTTACATCCGCCTTATTCTATTTTATTGAAAGGCCTTATTAATATTGACCTTTATTACATCTGAATACATTGATCTACCTATGTGCAGGTTAGGACCTTAACAGTGATAATGCTCTTTGGCTCCAAGGAAAATCCTACTTTTCTTCCATGCCACATCATGAACAAGATGTTTGTTACAAAAATAACAACGAAATATAAACACTAGTTTCATTTTTTCCATGACAAGAAAAAAAAAACAGTTCATTCCTCTGACCTGGAAAGTCGGGGACTTCATGTGCAAAAATGTCAATAACATTGACGAATTCCCAGGCCATTTCAAGAACTTGAACCTGGCATACACTGAAAGGCTAAAAGGGTTTGACCCTAATGGGATTTTTCGAGAGAATTTACTATCAGTTGTCTTTAGCATCTCTTTTATCAATATACGTGTCACCGAAGATAGAGACAGTGACGACAACACTCCTACTTCTAACGATTGCAACGTAGAGACATTGCAAAGCGCAACTGAGTTGTACAAACAACAGGGAAAAGTATCTGGTGAGAAGAGTGTCCATTCCCCCACCAGCACTCCCAAGAGAACGACATCACAGAGCATCGCTTCAACGACCCACCCCAGTAAGAAAGCAACCCAAAATCTTCAAATGGAGGAGGAGATATGAACCCTCCTCGCACAAAAATTGATAGTTCTCACAAAGTTCCCCTGACAAAGAAAAGAAAAAACATTGTAGGGCAGGGGGACGAACCCGAAATTGAAAATGAGTAGATGCAACTTGAAGTTGAAATTGAGCACATGCACAAATTTGGTCCGTCCACAGACGCCATGAACCATAGTTCCGCAATGGAAATAGCTGAGACCGACATTTTTTACGAAGATGAATACTTCGTATTCCAGAGCGTTGTTTTTTACAACCAATCTAAAAATATGGCCATTAAAAAGAGAGATGTAATAAATAAGAAAGGAAAATCACGTACAGAGATTAATTTTAGGAAAATGCGGCCATCCCAAATCTCCCTATTTCACCACATAACCGGTGATTCTCTTGATGATTCCATTGGAGGAATTGAAGTGGAGAATGCTAGATTGAACGACCGCGTCAAGGAATTGGAGGAGGCTTTCATTGTTGCCCCCGAGTTTGCCAGTCCTTTAGCAAAAACCGTTCTTGCTACCCCTGCAGCCAAGTTAAAAGGATCCTCCAGCTTCCTCGCATCGTGTAGAACCATTGTAAAGACTAACATCAATAAAATAATGTAGCTAGTTACTGAAGCCTGGGAAACATCACAAAATATAGCTTCCTTTCGAAATAGGGCAAATGATTTGCACGAACATTTGCAGACGAATTTAAAAGATGACCAACATTTCTATGAATAGATACTGACCCCTTTTTCCAACCATGCCATCAACAACTTGAATCTGAAAAGAAAACAAGAGGGTCTCCCCTCCCCAAAGTGCACCAAAAAAATAAAAGGATGCTGGCAAAAGAAAATTAAGAACTTGCAGCTCATTGTCGAATCATGTGAACAAGCCATATCAGAATAAGAAGAATTATTCAGAAACCTGACCCAAATAGACTTGGCCGGGAGTACCAACGAGGTTCAAGACCCAAACTTAATCCTCAAATCCTTGTCAATGACCAAAGAAGCCTTCGATGAACAACTTGATATTTTAAAGGGGTTATCTTTTGAAAAGTTTTATACGATATAGTTGAATATCATGTAGATGAGATTGAGAACTGGCTATTGGACTATTCGACACACAATGAAGAAATTAAACAGGCTCTGCATAGTATTTCTATAGATCTAAGGAAATTAGAAAACGAGCTTCTCGACATAGAAATCCATGATGAAATCAACGTGGCCCCCATGAGAAGCTACATTGAAGAATGGTTCAAATGGAGAATGGACAAGGTCATCGACGAAGGGCAACAACCAGTTGGCACGATTCCAACGACCGTCGACAACACCAACAAAAACGCATCGACTTCATAGTAAGTCTATACTGATGTCATCTTGTTTTCTTTATCAATCCAGTTATTATACCTCTTTAAATAGAAATCTCTAACCAAAGACTAATAACTTCCAATTACTTCTTTTCAGGTCTTCCTCTCTACCGTCGCGCACTTCTGCTTTCTACAGTCCTAATTCTTGTAATTATTTCTTTTATGGTCCGCGAGAGCCCCAATCCCAGTCTATATGACAAACACATTTAAATTTCCAAAAATATGTAACAAAGATTATTAATTTTTGATAAATTTCAAAGAAAACTAATTCAGAAATGCTAAAAAAAAATCCCTTCAATTATGTTGGATGTCAGGAAATTGTGTTTACTATTTTTGAATGTCACTGTGTGTGTTTCCTGGTCCTTTTTCCAGAAATATTTGTTGCAAGACGTTATTAATATTTGATAGATTTTGAAGAAAACAAATTCGGAAATTCTTAATTTTTTTGCCTTCAACTATGTTGGATGTCAGGAAATTGTGTTTATTATATTTGAATGTTTAATGTATGTGCTTCCTGGTCCTTTTTCTAGGAATATTTATTGCAAGACATTATTAATATTTGATAGATTTTGAAGAAAACAAATTCGGAAATTCTTAATTTTTTTGCCTTCAACTACGTTGGATGTCAGGAAATTGTGTTTATTATATTTGAATGTTTAATGTATGTGCTTCCTGGTCCCTTTTTCCAGGGACCTTTCTTGCAAGTCATTTAGACAGAAATTTTCTAAGTCCCATGTTTGAACTATACACACCCCAGGAAAAAACTGCATTGTTCGCATATTAACCTTAGGGAGTCATCTACAAACCAAATGTCTTTTCGCTGGCCACTTACACGCTGCCACAAAGTCATCCTCTGCATGTATACTACATGTACTTCAAGCTGCTTCCCACATGTTTGTACTCGATCCCACCGTAACAGTGCATTTATTCCCATTCCAACTTGACAGGGACTACGCTGTCATCCAACACTTGTTTATTACAAATCCAATAACACTATTAATATGCCTTTATTAAAAAAATTGTTATGAAAATCCGTGTAATACCCTCTCGTTTTATTAATTATATATTTAAATGGACCAAAACGGAGGGCCAGCTAGATGTCAGGAAAATCCATGTAATACCTTCTCTTTTTATTGATATTTTTATTAAGAAAAGTCAAAGGTTTACCCGTGAAATTGTAAGGGCGGCTGGATGTTACGAAAATCCATCTAATACCTTCTCTTTTTATATATAAAAAATATATATCCATCCAAAGCCACAGGTTATCCCGTGAAAACATTGTACGGTGGTTTACGAGTATCAAGTCTTACCTAGATATTTAAACATCATAAATAAATAAATAAGTATTTCTAAATTTTTATTTAATTTTATGAGATGGCAAGGCGAGGGGTTTCAAATATCACACTAGTAATCGGTGATAATACATTGGTCTTTATGAAGCTATGATAAGTAAAACGATTATGATATATTTTTGTGAATAACATGGAAAACGAAATTCAAAATAACATTAACATTATTTTAAAACTTAATATTATATAAATTTGAAAGTTCATTTGGTAGATGTTGGATTGTGACGGGGATGGATTTGGATTTTTTTTTTTTTTTTGGTGTTACAAAGATAGGTCGAAAAATATATGGTAAAAAATATTGAAATGTAAGTTGTGTTTTGAAGATACGAGTATGATTGAAATATGTATGTAGTTTGATAAGATTATAAATATATAGTTTTGAAAGAATGGTTGTGTATAAAGANCTCTCGTTTTATTAATTATATATTTAAATGGACCAAAACGGAGGGCCAGCTAGATGTCAGGAAAATCCATGTAATACCTTCTCTTTTTATTGATATTTTTATTAAGAAAAGTCAAAGGTTTACCCGTGAAATTGTAAGGGCGGCTGGATGTTACGAAAATCCATCTAATACCTTCTCTTTTTATATATAAAAAATATATATCCATCCAAAGCCACAGGTTATCCCGTGAAAACATTGTACGGTGGTTTACGAGTATCAAGTCTTACCTAGATATTTAAACATCATAAATAAATAAATAAGTATTTCTAAATTTTTATTTAATTTTATGAGATGGCAAGGCGAGGGGTTTCAAATATCACACTAGTAATCGGTGATAATACATTGGTCTTTATGAAGCTATGATAAGTAAAACGATTATGATATATTTTTGTGAATAACATGGAAAACGAAATTCAAAATAACATTAACATTATTTTAAAACTTAATATTATATAAATTTGAAAGTTCATTTGGTAGATGTTGGATTGTGACGGGGATGGATTTGGATTTTTTTTTTTTTTTTGGTGTTACAAAGATAGGTCGAAAAATATATGGTAAAAAATATTGAAATGTAAGTTGTGTTTTGAAGATACGAGTATGATTGAAATATGTATGTAGTTTGATAAGATTATAAATATATAGTTTTGAAAGAATGGTTGTGTATAAAGAGATAAATTAACAATTTAAGATTTAGAGGTATTTGGTAGGAGTGAAAGTATATTTCTTATGGATTATCATTAGGTTATTTTGGGTGACATGGTCTTTTTTGAATAATTGTGATCAATTAGTTTGTATTCACAAATAGAATTTAATGATGGTTGTTCATATGTTTTCCCACAATCGTAAAAAAAAAAACATATTTGAATGACGTTGTCTAAATGTTCTACGTTTTGTAATTTTTTGTTGGAATTTGGCGATAGAAATTTGGGCAAAATCACAATTTTATGTTATTTAAATTGTATTTTTGAATGCATTAATGGATTCAACATGCTATAAAACCCTTGGGGCACTCATATTATATAGATTTAACCATTCAAATATGCAAACCCAATAATCTCTAGTCATATTTCTGGTAAAATTAAACGAATAATGTCCTCAAAAAAGCTAAAATGTAGAACATTTAGACTACTGCTATTTGAATGGTGTTTAAGTTTATTATTTAAGTGTTTACTAATTTTAAAGATAAAGAGTATTAAAAGTGAGTTAGTGAGGAAAATGTATTTCATCAACTATTTGGATTTACTTGGGGAAAAGGTCCAATTAGACTTTTGTCCATTTGAAATAACAAACCCTTTGAATTTTGGTTTCGTTGTCGTTAAAGATTTTTTGATATGAAATTTGAAAGAAAATTGCAATATGCAATAATGCATTCTCATCTAATTGCAATTAGCTAGGATTTAAGCACACTCGATAGGTATAGAACCAAAATGAAAAAATGCAAATAATCACATAAAAAAATTTATTGTTTCATTAATTACATAAATTTTGAAATAACAAAGAAAACCCAATGATTTTACTGAAAGTTACACTCTATATCTAATTGTTAACACCAAAAATAAAGCATAAATAAGAAAAAATAAGAAAAAATAATAAATACATAAGATTAATTTACAACAAATATGTTTGATTCCTATCAAAAACATAAAAGCAAAAGCAAAATACAACCCCAACAAATAACATACACTATAATTGATTACAAAATGAAGGTTGACATGACTCATGCTTCTCAATTAACAATAAAGTAGTTTACATTGCCAAACAAAAAAAACCCTTATCCCTTTTTGCTTTCATGATAGTTATACAAAAGTAAACAAAGGGAAGTTAGAGTGTTTCATCTTCTTGACTCTTAGTGTTCCCTATTTAATTTTAGTTAATCATTTATTTAAATTGTACATTTCCTAAAATTCATAAAATTTCCCAATGTCATGAGCTAATGGATATTCATGTTACTCTATTTTCAGTTTATAAGTAAATAATGGATATTCATGCTACTCTATTTTCAGTTCATAAGTAGGTAGTTCATTTTCAAATTTAATTAAACCTTTTTTCATTCAAGACATAAAAGAGTTAATTAAGTTGATGTTACTTGTCGAGTTTGTTATGTACTCTTTCAATCAATCCTTGGTGATGGATGAGGTCTTCTCAATAAATAACCTCTCTATTTTTTTTATGTTGGTATAATGTTGTTATAATTTTTTCCAAGAGCAAGAATGTGTTATTTTTCCTAAAGGATGGTAAACCACATTTCTTAAAAATTATATCTTTCGATTGCTAGAATTGATGCCACTCCCGAAATGTATCATTTACTTATTTTACCAATCTGTTACATGATACCTTCCAACTATTGAGTCCTGCATTATTTGTAGAACATATTTTTTGCTCATACTAGGAAGGCCTAAAGGTGCATCTATATTATCCTTCTACCATTATTTCACATGATTGAACCATTATTTTATATTATTTTAAGCATTTTTCCATTTCTCTACTTTCTTGGTAAGCAAAGGAAACTACATGCTATGTTCATTGAGAACATATAGTTTTTCATAAAATATTCTTTGTACTACATTCATAATTTTGGATTTCAAAGGCATAATTTTTTAATTTAGTAATGTTTTCCTTGTCTACTTGATAATATGCCACTTGATTCTTTAAAAACACTACTTGATCCTTACATTTCTTGTAGCTTCTTAAGAGTTTCTTGAATGTTACTTACATTTTCTTAAGAAAAGCTACTCTAGTTTGAGTCAATGCTACTAGGCATGTGTCCTTGGCATCAACCATGGTCGTCTTTGTGGTTATTATTGGCTCTTTATCAACTTTGATCCTTCTCTTTGTGTGAGTTTGTCTTATGATTTGTTTTTGTGTCTTGTCAAAGGTGAAGGTTTCTAGCATGACCATTTCATTAATTGGCATTCAGATTAGCATATCCCCTCTTATGATGAGTCCATGTGAAGACATGGAACCCATGCTTGTAGGGGGTTTCATGTGTTGTTATGACAATTCTTCTTCTGTCAATTTAATATTCCTTTGATCTTCTTCTTCTTTTTTTCTTGTGTCTTCTTTGAACTTGTTTCTCTCACTTTCTTCTTTCTTCATCCTTTTGTTTCTTCTAAGCTTCTTCTAACTCTACTTTTTTATCGTTCTCCTCATTACTCCTTTTCTTCTCTACTTTTGTTTCTATAGCAACATTGGCTTTATCTTTATTCTGTGTTGCTTGAACCTTTTCTTCTTCTGCCTTTGTTGTTTCCACCATAACAACTTTCTTCTTATGTTATTTTTCTTTAACCCTTTTTCTTTTGTATGACATCAATTTATGCTGCTAGTTTCCATATCTTCTTGCATTTTTTTCCTCCACCTTTTCTCATATGTCAAAGCTCTTCTTTTTCCTTCCCCAACCTCATTCCTCTCATGAGTATAAGTGAAGGATATGTTCACATAAGTATGAAGTTTGTCTACCACTCCCTCTAGGTTATGCATTTGAAATCTTGCTTTCTCGAACTTGTAATTTTCTATCTACAACCCTTTTGATTTTGCCCACGCAAATTAGTTTATCTCCTGTTGACAAGGTTGAATGACCCCGCACAATCAGTAAAAATTTCCCTGAATGAAAAATGCCAATTAAAAATTACACTAATTGGAACAGAAAATCCGTATGATTTATGTCTTCACAACCTTCATATGTGGTATTAATCTAAGTGCAACCATAAACATGGTTCCAATTAAACTATTACACATGACAAATAAATGAAAAGCCAATAGTTATGTATAAATAATTAAAAAAGGAGTTGCGCGTTATGTATAAATAATTAAAAAAGAAGTTACGTAACTCCTTTTATGTGATTATGAATTTTGCCTTATAGCGCGTCAAATTCTTCCAATGTAAAATTGCACTTTCTAAACACTTGAAGCACNAATAATTAAAAAAGGAGTTGCGCGTTATGTATAAATAATTAAAAAAGAAGTTACGTAACTCCTTTTATGTGATTATGAATTTTGCCTTATAGCGCGTCAAATTCTTCCAATGTAAAATTGCACTTTCTAAACACTTGAAGCACGCATAGAAGCAAAACTCAATTTATGCGAATCCTTCGGTTATCTAGTAGAAGACTTGACATCAATAATTTCCGAGTGAAAATGGTTATTTGTGGTTGAAAATGGTTATTTGTGGTTGATAAATTAGAGTAGTTTTTTTTTTTAATGTTAATCGGGTTAATATTAAAGTTAGGATTTAATAATGAATGTAATGTTAATATAAAGTGAAGAGGATATTATCTCACAACCATAATAATAATAATAATCTATTTTTAAGGTCACGGCCAAGCCAACACATCAAATTGGTGTATGAGACCCTCTTGTTTGTGGGACAAGGGATCCTCCTCTTCCCAGCGATTTGACTGGTAAAGTCTACGAAGGTATACATACCCTACCCCCCTCTGGATTTGAACCTGTGACCTCTTAAGAGGAAACACATGTTATTAACCATTAGATCCATAAAAAGTTTATATCTCATTTTTTTTATTTGATAAATTTTTTTAATAATATTTTATAAATATTTTAAATTTTATAATAAATAAAATTTCAATGTTAATATCAAAGTAAAGATGATGATTTTATATTAATATAAAGGTTTATATTTCAAATCTAGTTTTTAGAATGATAATATTTTGTTGTTTTGAGTAATGTCTTATAAATCATTTCATTTCTATATTTAACATATATTTAGGATTATTTAGGATAGACACATTCAATGATGATGTTGAGATATATTATTTAATGGAGGAATATTAATTTAAATAAAATTCCAACATGAGAATATGTCACTATAAAAAGATGGTCTTTTAACATCATATATATAACAACCACAAGTTATAAATAAAACATGATATCAAAATTGTGAATGATTTGAGAGTGAGAGATTGTTATCACATCATTTTGAAACCAACTTCTACATTGAAAAATCTTTTTAATGTGAGTAACTTTATAAACCGTCTCCATATTACAATTGTTATATATGTCGGATTACTCAAAACACACAACACCCAACCTAAAAAAGAAACCTAACACAAATATATGTCATAATATTTTAACATCATATATATCAAACACAAGTCATAAATATAATTTATTTGGAGAGATAGTTTTGTTTATAGCTTGAAATTAGTTTTTGCCCAAAGAACAATTTTTGGATTTTGACTATTATATGTCAATAATATCTATAAAATGTAATTTAAATTTAAATCTATATTATTATTATTTCTATATATTTCTTTAAAAAGAAAAGACAAATTAAAATAAAATTATAAAACTTTACATAAAAAAATATTAATAATATTACTATTAGAATATAATATGTTATTTCATTAAGTTAAATTGAAATCAACTCTTAAATACTTAAAACAATATAATATAGATCATTTTTTATCAATTATATTAGTGTCTATCTTATAATTGGTATAAACAAGACTCATTTTAATTATGGATTTATTATGTATCTATAAGGATTAAATCTCTGAAGATGTAAATTTTTTTTCAAGTTTTTTCATTCCAAAAAATGTTATGCATGATAGATTTGAAGTTAAGATGAATTTATTCTTTCTCTCTATATATTATAATGGTTAAAAACATGTGTTTCTTTCTAAAAGATCATAAATTCAAATCTATGTAAGAGCAAAGTATCTATATTTTAATAGACTTTAACAAAAAAAAATTATATATCTTTTTCATACTAAATTGTAAAAAACACCTCTATACAAAATAAAACTCATTTACTATACATCCAATAACATAGGGTTATAACATAGGTTATAGAAAAAAAACAGAGTAAAATGTTATAAAAATGCATATAATACCATCTAGTTTTATTATATGAAATATATATTTAAATTAACCAAAATGCAAGGCCAAAAATCCATGTAATACCTTCTCATTTTATTAATAAAGTGAAAGTTTTACCCGTGAAATTGTAGGGTCGGCTCGATGTTAGGAAAATCCATCTAATACCTTCTCACATATATAAAACAGGGGATCCCGTGAAAAGCATTGTACGGTGGTTGACGAGTATCGAGTCTTACCTAGATATTTTGAACATCATAAATACATTAGAACTTCTAAATTTTTTATTTTTTTTAAATATTTTAAACATCATAATAATAAATAAATAAGAAATTTTAATATTTTTTTAAATGAGATGGCAAGGCGAGGGGATTAAATATCACATTAGTAATAGGTGATAATAGGTAGTAAAAAATAAATTATAAATTGATACAACTTACTTCATAGAAGCAAAAAGGCTAGGAAAAATAATTGATCACAAAAATAGGTTGATCGGTGTCAAAGTAAGTTGTACTGACCATAAATATAGCATACTTAGTAAATCTTCGAGCTTAAAAGGGTCGGGAATATTTATAAATGAAGACCTCATGCCCGAAGACCAAGCTGAACTAAGGAAGGAAGTTCAAAAGGTAAAAGAAGTCAGGAAAGAAGGAAAATGAGCAATAATTAGAAATCGAAAAGCTATTGTTAGGGATAGAGACCAGAAGCATAATAATAAATAGGAATTTGGGACACTTGGGATCCTTTTTTGGAATTGTCATGGCTTTCCATGGCGCAAAGGTCCTATGATAAGTTGGATCCCGAGTGGTATTGATATTATCTGTCTAGCTGAAACTTGGGAGCATGAGGAATCTAAGGTCCCTAACATAGAAGGATTTGTCTTGTGGTCGGCATGGAACAAAAAATCCCATTGTAGAGGGATAGGAGGCATAGCTTGTTGTATTAGAAAAAGCATTTCTCCTCACATTCAACTTCATAAGATTGACCCTCTTAATCATTCCATTTGGATATAAATTCCAGACACCAATGCTAAGAAGATGTATATAGCAATTTGTTATTTTGCACCTATTAATTCTACTTTTTATAAGAAAAATAATCTAGATAAAAATTGCCCCTATAATAATTTAGAACAAGATATTTATAATTTGAAAAATGAAGGT
>ML783994.1:419526-431126 GCA_009831015.1 Picea engelmannii
ATCATCATCATATAATAAGTAAAACTATTATAATATATTTTGGTTGGAGAATATCATTTAAAAAAATTCAAAATAATATTATTTTTAAATTTAATATTATATAAATATTAAGAATATGGATTTCCTTAAGAAAAAAGTTATAAATTTAAATTTAAAGAGGAGTAAGGTATGTATTAGTAGTCAAATTATTGAATGAAGGGGTTTTGTATATTAATTTGATTTTAAAATTAAATTATTATTATAAATTTTTATTTGCTACACATTAAATCGTAAAGAAAATAAATTTAGATTTTTTTGTTGTACAAAGAAATACATATAATGTAAAAATGTTATATATATATATATATATATATATATATATATATATATATATATATATATATATATATATATATGAAAGAAGAGTTTTGTGGTATTTTTATTAATGTTTAAAAAAAATATTTTTAAAATAAAGTATTATATGGTATATTTGAATGGTGTTTAAGTTTATTATTTAAATGTTTATCAATTTTAGATATAAAGAGTACTATAAGTGTGTTACTGAAATAAATGTCTTTTATAAATTGTTTGGATTTATTGGAGGAAAAAGTTTAATTAGATTTTTTTTCATTTGAAATAGCAAACCCTTTGCCATTTTGGTTTGGTTGTGATTAATAATTTTTTATTTTATTTTATTAAATTTGAATGAAAATTGCATAATAATGTATAATAGCTAGGATTTATAATGTATAATAGCTAGGATTTAAGAATAATGGATAAATATAGAACCAAAATGAAAGAAGGCAAATAATCATATAAAATAATTTATTGTTTGATTAATTTCATAAATTTTGAAATAATTAATAGAAAACTAAGAAAACCGCATGATTTTAAGAAAGGTTACAATTCTATACCTAATGGTTAGCATAACAAATACAATAAATATATGAGATTAATTTAGAACAAATATGTTCGAATCTAATACTGACTCCAACACATAAAAGCAAAGAACAACCCCAACAAATAGCATACACTAGAATCGATTTGAAAATGAAGGTTGCCAAAAGGCTTTTCAATTAACAATAAAGTAGTTTAGATTGCCAGATAAAAAAAACCCTTCTCCATTTGCTTTCGTAATACTTATATTAAACAAAGGTAAGCTAGATCATTTTGTTTTCTCGACCCTTGGCATTCCCTATCTAATTTTAGGAAGTGTGTCATCTAGCTGATAATTTATTTAAATCATACATTTCCTAAAATTCATAAAACTTCCCAATGTCATGAGAAAATGTCATACTACTCTGTTGTCAATTCATATGGAGGTAGTTCATTTTCAAATTTAATTAAACCTTTATTCATTTAAAACATAAAAGAGGTAATCAAATTGATGTCCCTGGTTGGGTTTGCTATGTACACTTTCAATCGATGTTTGGTGATGAATGAAATCTTCTCAGTAAATAATCTCTCTAATTTTTTTTATGTTGGTATAATGTTGTCATAACTTCTTCCAAGAGAAAGAATGTGTTATTTTTCTCGAAGGACAACACACCATATTTCTTGAAAATCATTTCTCCCAATTGCTAGAGTTGATGCAACTCCCTGAATGTATAATTTACTTATTTTTCCAATTTGTTGCATGATACCTTCCAACTATTAAGGTCTGCATTATTTTGTAGGATATATTTTTTTTCATCCTGGGAATGTCTGGATGTGCATCTTTATGATCCTTCTACCATTGTTTTTCATGATTGAATCATTCTTGTGTCTTCTTTTAAGCATCTTTCCATTCCTCTACTTTCTTAGTAAGCGAAAACAACTCCATGCTATGTCCCTTGAGAACATGTAGTTTCTCATAAATATTTTTTGTACTATGTTTAGATCATTTTGGATCTCAAGGGGATAATTTTTTAATTTAGTGATGCTTCCCTTCTCTGCTTGATAATATGCCACTTGATTCTTCTAAAACTCTACTTGATCCTTATATTCTTGCAACTCCTTGTGAGTGTCTTGAATGTTACTTATATTTACTTAAGTAAAGCTACTCCATCTTGAGCCATTTCTATTGGGTTGTGCCCTTGACATCAACCACGGTGACCTTCGTGGTTATTACCCACTCTTTATCAACTATGAGCCTTCTCTTTGTGTGAGTTTGTCTTATAATTTATTTTATTTTCTTGTCAAAGGTGAAGGTTTCTAGCTTGGCCACTTCATTAGTTGGCATTGGGATTAGCATATCCCCTTCTGTAGGATGTAATGAGTCTATCTGAAGACATTGAAACTATTCTTGTAGGGATTTTCATGTGTTTTTATGGTGGTTCTTCCTTCACCAATTCAATATTCCTTTGATCTTCTTCTTCTTTCTTCCTTAGACTTGCTTCTCCCAACTTTTTCTTTCTTCTTCCCTTTGTTTCTTCCCAGCTTCCTTTAACTCCACTTTTTTCTTGTTCTCCTCACCGCTCCTTTTCTTTTGTACTTCTACTTCTATTGCAACCTTGGCTTTATCTTTCTTCTTTGTTGCTCAAGCCTTTTCTCCTTTTTCCTTTGTTGTTGCCTCCATAGTATATTTCCTCTTATGTTCTTCTTTTTCAACCTTTTTCTTTCGTATGGCATCAATTTATGTTGGTAATTTCCATATCTTCTTTCTTCTACCTCCACATTTTCTAATATATGACCTTGCACTTCCTCATATGTCAAGGCTCTTCTTTTTCCTTCCCCAACCTCATTCATCTCATGAGTATAAGTGAAGGGTATGTTCACATAAGTACGAAGTTTGTCTACCACTCCCTCTAGGTCATGCATTTGAAATCTTGCTTTCTCGAATTAGTAATTTTCCATTTTCTACCCTTTTTACTAGCCCACACAAAATTAGTTAATATGTTGTTGATAGGGTTGAATGACCATACACAATTAGTAGGGATTCTCTCCAATTAAAAGTCCCAATTAAACATTACATTATTTGGAATAGAGAATCCATCAAATTTATGGCCAACAACCTTCAAATGGAATAATCATCTAAGTGCAACCATGGACATGGTTCCAATTAAACTATTACACATGACAAATAATTCAAAAGTCAATGGTTAAATATAAATAATTAAAAAATTTACATTACTACTTTTATGGGATTATGAATTTTTCTTTATAACCTTTCAAATTCATCCAATGTAAAATGGCACTTTCTAGACACTTGAAGCACCCATAATAACATGACTAATAGAAGACTTACATCAATAATTTCTAAGAAAATGAGTTATTTCCATTTGTGGTTGATAAATTAGAGTACAACTTAATTTTTTTTATTTTTAATGTTTATATCTATAATCAAGGTTAATATTAAAATGTGAAAATAATTTAAATTTCACCATGAATAGAATGGTAAT
The DNA here is from genome assembly GCA_009831015.1 of Picea engelmannii. NCBI lineage: Eukaryota > Viridiplantae > Streptophyta > Pinopsida > Pinales > Pinaceae > Picea > Picea engelmannii. Next base: position 422,886 of record ML783994.1, read on the forward strand.
ATAAAATGAAGAGGATATTATCGCACAATCATATAAAAGTTTGTATTTTAAATGTAATTTTTGATTTCACTATTATGTTTGTTGTTATGAATAATATTTTATAAATAGTTTAATATTAATAATAAATAGAATGTTAATCTTAATATCAAAGTAAAAGATGATGGTGTTACATTAATACACATATTTGTATTGCAAAATTAATTTTTAGAATGTCATTTTTTTTTTCTCATAAAAAAAAACGTAATTGTCTTCATCCAAAGAGAACCAAATTACATTTTGTAGGTGCTTTAAGCACAACCCAAATATGGGAAAAAAGAGATCAGAAAATAAAGGTCTGAAAGGCCAATTCTTTGGCTGATAAGCCACATAAAAGTATACATAAAAAAAGAGCTAAGAAACACCCCTGAAGGAAACAACATATGACCACAAAAATCTCCCGAAGATCCACCACAGAGAAGCACACAAGAAGAGAAGTCCCAAACAATAGACCCTGGAGATGATAAGGACCAGTTTAGAGTAGTATGAAACTCCCACATCCACAGGGCATACATCAAACCTTGACCAACTAGCACTAGTGACTAGATGGACCATGTCAGAGCGGTATGAAGATCCCCTATCATATGGGCATACATCAAATCCTGAACAAATCAACATAACCAGAGAGAGGAACTGCATCTTGGTGTGAAAAGACCCCCAACCTGTCGAGAGAGGGAAGCAATATGAACCTAAAGAAAACCCAAATGCAGGACAGACCAAGTCAGAGTGCCATAGATATCTCTCTAAAAAGAGAGGTTACAAAGCTCCAAACCCCATCTACAAAAGAACTGAAACTCGGCACCAAAAACAATGCAACCAAACCCACAGAGCAGAGGGTATGCATCTGACCCTAAATGAACCTGAAAATTTAGAGGGAGAACAAGGAGGCATCAAGAAAACCTGCCAAAGGAGAGGGCCACCCATAGAGAGAACCGACGGAGAAAAGTGGTCGCAGATCAAAAGATCCACATGTAAAAAGACAAACAACAACCCTGGATCAGCACAAGACCAACCAATCTACGAAAACACCAGATCAGGTCAATACACTCCAAGTTAGATCAACAGACAGAGCCACCCCGCAACTTCAGAAGAACAACAAACACATCCTCCAAAAATAGGTCCTGCCTCATCCATAACCTAGGGCCCAAACCGCACCAATGGAAGCCATAGATTGACTGACGAGGAAGTAAGAAAACCTCCCTACTGAATAGAATCCACCCACAAATAACCTGATCTGGGAAATAGAGATGTGATCTGAGCGATCCAATGGAGAACAACGCAACCACCCACATAGTCGCACCAATGATCGACAATCCAACACACTGGAGAGGGAAAATGAAACGGGCGAACCACCACCGGAGGAACGCGCCGAAAAAGAGCGCATCGATTGCGTGAAGTCTTCGAGAACTCAGAGATGCGTGAGTCTACATCTAGGGTTTCCCCTAGCCGTGGACCGAGGAATTCAAGCAGTAGTGTCAGAATGTCAAAATTTTATTATTGTGAGTGATGTCTTATAAACCATTTCATTTTCATAATTGTTATGTATGTAGGATTATTTATGATACACACACCTAATGATGATGTTGACACACACTATTTAATGGAGTATTATTCTAAACAAAATTCCAATATAGAAATATGCATCTATAAAAGGTGTAAATTCTAACCTTGTACAATATCTACTGCAAACTGATATTCAGAAAAGAACATAAAAGATACAATGGCAAATACAAACATTACATAGAGATTTTTCACATGGAAACCCAAACCGAGAAAACCAACATATATTATATTCATACATTGTGTTACATTGTTTACAATACAATATACATATAGGATCCAGCGGCATCCAAAACCCTGACCCAATGACCTGGATTAGTCCAAAACCCTAATTCCTTAACCGGAAATAGAAAACCATCGGAAAAAAACCATGTGCCGAAAAAACCACCTAAATATCATGTGGTCCCGGAAATATGTCGTCCCGGAAATATGTCGTCCCGGAAATATGTCGTCCCGGAAATATGTCGTCCCGGTAATATGTCGTCTTAGAAATATGTCGTCCCGAAAAAAAAAATTTGGGGGCGCTGCCCCTGAACCCCCGCGCGGGGGGCTCTACCCCCCTGCACGCCCGACGCAGACGCTCAGACACTACTACTCGTGCAAAGAATATAACACATACCCAACAAAAGTATGGTCTTGCAAAATCACATATATAACAACCATAAGCCATAGATAAAACATGATATCAAAATTATGAATGATCCCAAAGTGAGGGAGGTTTCTATCACATCAATTTGACGACTTGCACTTAAAATCCAACTTCTACATTGGAAAATATTTTTGATATGGATAACTCCTTATAAACCATCTCCATATCAAAACTATTATGTATGTGGGATTACTCACAACACACAACACAGAATTTAGAAGAGAAATACAAATGTGGAATGAAAACCTAACACATGGATATGCCACTGCAACAAGATAGTATTTTAACATCACATAGATAACAAACACAAACCAATTACTTTGGTTAAATTATCTTGGAGGTGATTCTTGATTTTTAGCAATCAATGGCACATATTCCAAAAGGGGTACTTGAGAGGATTAAAAAATTGTATTTAATGGCCGAGATGTAAGGAAGTTTCAAATATTTCTTTAGTGAAGTGGCAGGTTTTGTCTCACTCAAAGGAAGAGGTTGGTTGGGGTTTGAAAAATACACATCACTTTGGTTCAACGTTAGCAACTAAGAGCTTATATAGAGCTTTAGAAGGTAATGGCTCATGGTCAAAATTTTAGATAAAAATATATAAATATTGGAATTTTTATACACTAGATTAGAACCTCAAATAAAAATATTAAAAATGTTTCCATACATTGGAAAGCCTTAGTAAAAACTTTCTTTGTAATTAGTAACTATTTGGATTTGAAAGTAGGAGATGAATCAAAGGTGAGACTCAATGTTGTTTCTATTATGGGATTTTATCATTAGATATGGCTGAATGATATAATTTCCATTTTACGATAAAGGTTTTTGTGCTCTTACTAATATTATGTAGTGTAAATATTCATTCAAGATTTAAAAATTTCCACCATTTTCTTCACTCCAGTTATGTGGAGTTATTTGTGTGCGCTAGTATTTGGTCTCTATTTGGGTTTTTGCCTCTGGAATCCATCTCTATAATTGGATGCAAACTTACTTGAGTTGTAATTGGGTCTCAGTTGTTGGGATATTGTTCATCATTTCTTTATGTTTATTTGTTGTTTATATTCTTGGTTTTTCTCTCTCTAGGATTTCCTTCAAGGTGTAGAATCTGAAGGGTCTGGTAAAGGGATTTTTATATAAGCATTGGAACATGAATTTTTGGAAGTTCTATGATTTTGTGATGTTGTTGATACTTCTGAGGAGTAATAGGTTGTTTAAGCACGAAGAAATACTTTCTAGTCATAGTGGTCACAGTGGCTTTACTCTTGTTCTATCTTCCACAAGTACTTTGGTTTTGAGCATTAAAAATATGGACAATAGAGAAGTTCATGGTATTTTTGAAGGGAAGTTTGTAGACATGAATATTTAGTTTAATACAATAGATCCTCCATCACTATAGTAATTACTAAGGTGAATGAGAATGAGCATATCTATACCTCAAAAAATGTTATAGTAATGGGAGTCTTGGTTCAATAAAAGAAAAAAATCAATACATTGGAATCAGAATGCAACATGCTAAGAAATATGGTTTTAAACCTCAGCAAGGACATGCATTTCACAACCTTAAATAAAAAAAAGTCAATCAATTCCACTAATGCAAATCTTAAGGAAGAAGAAATTGTGCACTAGATGAAGGATGAAATGGACACTTAACGACAACACTCTCCTCCAACTAATGTAGGCAAGGAGGATGCACTCAACCATCATGTTTTTCATTAACTTTATGTTTTTTAAAGTAACTAGAATATTAGGTGTTTTTGTTAAGATATACGCCCATAAGGACAACATGGATGTAATAACTAGAAACTATAGAAATATCTCTTTGGTAGGCTGTGAAAGTTGTCAATTTTGTATGGCTTTCATAATAGTTCTTTTGTATGCTCAATATCTAACTTTGCTACAACACTTTTATAAATAATAATAATAATAATAATAATCTACTTTTAAGGTCATGCCAAGCCACACCAAATTGGTGTATGAGACCCCCTTGTTTGTGGGACAAGGGACCTCCCTCCACCCAACGATTTGACTTGTAAATTCTACGGAGGTATACATACCCTACTCCCCTCTCGATTTGAACTTGTGACCTCTTAAGAGGAAACACTTCCAGTTAAAAAAAATATCGTGGAGTGTAGAAGCTTACTTTTGTTGATTTCCTCAAATTATTTGAGAAATGGTAAAAATATACATAAGAAGATGAATAATGATAAGATGATTATGATTATGAGTGGCCTTTAACATAAATCTATGTCTTTATGTGATGCACCTTTTAATACTTATATTAATATCCTAAGTTATATAGTTTAGGTGTATTTTATGAATTACTTTATTGAATATACGTAGCATTGTCTTCCCCTTTAGAAATGCTTTGTCCTAAAAGCAATCTTGGATGATTTTGTCTTCCAATGTTGATTTTCATTTTGATTCTAGATTGTTGTTGAATATTTGTGAGACTTGTTTTGTAGCAAAAGTGTGATATTTGTGAGTTTTTTTAGTGGATGATGTAGGTTTATTGACCCATATAATTTGTAGTTTTTCCATTGCTATTTGAATTTCATAAATTTTTCTTGGAGGTTTGTGGCATAGGTTCCCTGTTGCATCAATCATTCTCCTCCTAGTACCATGTTCATCCCATTGATTGGTAGAGAGTAACATCCAATTTGTAGTTCCAAGCTTTATATCTATACAAAAACTTTATGACAACTTCCTATTCATTTGACTTGTTGACCATCAACAACCTTAATAATGAGATCCTTCACAGGATATACCAAAAGATTTAGTGGTTTTTCAAGATTGATATCCATGAAATTGTGTGTTCTTCCAAAGTCTACAATGACAATTATGTTTTTATTCTTTATGCTTCCCTTGAGTTTTAATGTCTTTGGTTCCATTTTTCTTGTAATTCCCACAAGCGATATAGTGGCTTTTTCATCTCAAAGGCTTTGGGTATTCCCATTGTTTCTTAGATTAGGTGGAGTATATCTTAATACAGATGGTTGTGCTTCTTCCTTTTGGCTTATAACTTCAGTATAGACCTTTGATTCTTCTTCCTTACAAGTACACCTATTGCATGTGATTGAAGCTAATGACACATTCAATGAATTTTCATCCTTATTAGAGCCTAACATGTCTTCTTTAGGAAAAGCCTCTACTTCCTTCCCATCTATAATTTTGAAATGATATTTATGATTGTATGCACATCTATGGCCTTGATCCCACTTCTTACCACATCTATGACAATTGTTTTCTATCTTTTTTAATTCTTCATCGGATTTTCTAATGGAGGTGTTTGATTCTAAGTTCAACTTATTATCTATATAATTATTGATTGTTGCATATGTGTCTAGGTGACCACTTGCCTCCACAATATCTACATTTTCCCTCCTCATGTCGTGAATAAAGCTTGTTGAGTTTTTGTAATTGTGATCTTTCAAGTTCAACTTTGGTAGCTTTTCCCTTACATCTATCCTTCTCCATGGATGTAATATGATGCATTTTTAATTCATTATGGATGTGTGGTTTTAGTCATGTCACATAAGATCAAATTAGTCATTCTATTGATAACTTGAGTAATGTCATAGCCAGTTCTTCCCAATCATACATAAAATTCATTCACATTACCCTTTTGTTGTAGTTTGATGAGCTCAACAAAAGTGTCTTCTTTTGTGATACCTAGAATATTTTAAGTAAATAATTCTTCAATGTATGCTAGCTAACCAAATAGGATGACCTCTTCCACCACATGTACCAATTGTATGCATTTCCCTCAAGCTATATGGATGCATACTTGATTTTTTTTTCATTGTTGTTGATATCATATATATCAAAGTATTATTTTGTCTTGTTAAACCATGCCATGCCTTGATTTTCATTTCCGCTAAAATTCGATAGCTCTAGTTTCTCCCTTATCAGGTACCCATATATTGGTGGATTTGTGTAGGTAGGTGGTAAGTTCATGAGCTAATGTGGGTTACTACTTGTGGACCTGTTTGGTTGTGAATTAATTGAACATGGAGAAGTAGCATTGGTCAGAGACCCCTTGATGAGTACCTTCAACTCATTTATTTGTTCCAACAATGTCATCTCGATTTTCTAAACTGTTTTTTATTTTATTTCTTGTTTCAAAATATCATGGGGGTTTGTGTAATTTTTGGCTCTAATTGTTCATGTTTATACTAAAAGTCATCCTTGATTTCTTCTTGCCTTGCAGTACTCAACTTGTGTTATTCTTCTAATTTCTCCAATCTTGAATTTATATATATTATTTTCCCAATTGATGGAGGATTATTTTTTCTCTCAATTTTGATTGAATTTGTTAACTATTATACCAATTAGTTCATATGTACATAATAGTCCCAACAATTAATGCTAATTAAAGTTGTACAAAGATTTCTATATGGATTATTATGGTTATACAACTTCTAATCATTTTGGTGGTTTTACGACTTCTAATTGTGGTTGTATGACTATGAATTGTAGATGTATGTATATTGGAGTACAAACAAAAGTTGTAGAATGTTGGAACAATGGATAAAAATGGTGGCTATACCGAAATTGGAAAGTATGGTACAATGTACCAAAATTGATGGTTGTACATAAATCTGTGGTGTTGGTACGATGGTTGTGGTATAGAGTACATTGACTAATGTCAAGACAACAATGAAGTATGAAAGATGACAAGTGTATGATGTTGTACGATGACGGGGGTAGTACATATAATAAATTTGGTTACTATATGAAGGTCAAAATTGAAGTGCAGTACACCAATATGTACAATAACAATTAGTGGTTGTACAAAAACAATCAAACTTATACTAAAACCTACTCTGATGCCAATGGAGCATAAAATATCACTTGTGTTGATTTACTCAACCTATATGACAAATGATAAATATATATATAAGAATATGAATAATGATAAGATGATTACACCCCTGGATGGGGTGCTCAAGAAGCACACCAATGAGAGGCCCATCCCCGAGGATGACAGTTGGATCATTAATGGAGTGTTTCCCATAGGAAAAGACCTTGAACAATGGGAGGACCCTCTAGCTTTCCATATGTCTTAGCATTTAAGGGCCCCCGTATAGGTGGGTGAATGTAACCATGAGGATGTCATCGAAAACCCCTCCAAATACAATAGAGTATAGCGACATGACCTCCTAGCCGACATCCAACTTCAACGATTAAAGAGGGGTATTCACCCCGAGAAACATGAAGCGAGAAACCATGTGAAATCCCACATGTCCTCGGGCCCAGCTATGGTATTAAGGTAAAGTCAACAACACCACATGGACAATGATCTAAATGAGATTAATTACACATCCTCTTGATGAGCCGATTCATTCTCCCCTCATGAACCTCCTTCTCTATGATATGCTCTTCATTTCAAACAATGGACATTTTACTTCTCCATAGTATGATGCTTGCTTTGCCACAGTCAATGATTGGTACTCTCAACTCCTGCTCTCTCTCTTGTATCACCCCTTGTTTTGTTCTCTCATCCATGACACCATGGCACCTGGGCATGGTTATCCTCCAGGTTATCGTCATGGTTCAGGGGCTCTAAAAACTTCTTCCTCTTGACATCGGGATGAGGGAAGACCAGACACTAGATTCCAATAGGAGGCTTACAACGTGGCCAACAACTATGAAAGCAATACTCCCCATTGCTTTTAGAGAAATCTGGATGAATTCAAAGTTACCATTAGCTTAGAGAAGGACATGGCCATTGATTCTGAAGTAGATGAGACCAATATTCATTGGGTTCCAGAAGTAGGTCAGACAAGAGGTCAAGAAAATCTCTACTTGAAGATAGTTGAACTATATTGGCACATCAATACCTTTATGGGACAAATGCTTCAGACCAGGGAGGATGCCCAAAACATAATTCAACTTCAAATCGATGGTCTTCATATGATGTTCAAAGAGATTCTTTCTCATCTCCCACCAGCTTCCAACAATCATCCAATGCCACTAGCATCTCGTCACCACCAATC
>ML783994.1:435170-489137 GCA_009831015.1 Picea engelmannii
AGTGTGTAAGGCTTATGATGTACTTGTGTTTTTAACCCCAATTGCTTAACCAATTCTTCTGAGATTAGATTAGATTGAGATCCACTGTCGATTAATGTGTCTATCTTAGTGTGTTGCATGATTACCCTTATATGAAACAAGTTACTTCTACAATCAATTCCTTCACCAATTTTACCTGTCATACCAACCAATGAAACATTTGATTCATTACCTAAATCCGATCCCAAGTCTGTCAGTCGTGTTGTCGCTGCAACTGTTTGCCTTCCCTTCTTTTCCTTGAACCACTTTGGCCTCTTATCAGGATGCAACTTCCAACATCATTCCTCATCATGCCCCTCTTTCTTGTAATGCTTGCAAGAGGGCCTCTCTTCCTTTGTCGTCACTGCATTTGCCTTTTTTCCATGCCATTTCCTCTTTTCCTCTTTCCTTGAAGACAATTTCCCTGATACACCTGCTTTCCCTGCTTCAATATATGTCACTTGAATAGAAACCTCATCAAGGTTAGTGGGTCCAAACATGAATATAATATTTCTAATATGCATAGGTAAACCTCCTATATACTTCATAAGGGTTTCCTGTGTATGTAAATGGATATCCAACATCAAAGCCATTTTTCGAAAACCATCTGTATACTCTTGCACTGTTTGTCCTTTTCTTAGTTTTAAAGACTGCCATTCAATTAATGCTTTTTCTTTATAACCCAAAGGATAGAATTGTTTCCTAAGTGCATAAATGAAACTTTTCCATGATGGAAATACATTATCCACTTGTTGTGTTCCATTTTCCAACTTGATTTTCCACCATATGAGAGTTGTACCTACAAGTCTCAAAGATGACAACTTGATTTGTGTGGCCTCATCCTTGATCTGTTGCACACTACATTAAACCTCCATCTGCCTAACCCAATTTTCAATTCTCTCCAAATTAACTTCACCATCATATATGGGTAACTCAAATTTAACATCAAGTTTTAATAATGGCATTTTATTCTTATGTTTATGAACATGTTTCTTTGCATTGGATTTAGAACTTGAACTTGAAGAAGAAGGAGAAGAAGGAGGTGATGATGGAGGTGAAGGAGGAATATAAGGGGGATCCTCTCCTTCCTCACTTTTTCCCTTTGAAGATTCCCCAAGAACTGGTCGCTTTTGTTCCAAGTAATCATCGTACAAAACTTTCATCATCTCCAACATAGCAAAGAAAGTTTTTCAAAATTCTTTCTCATCCTAAGAAATCCCTTCTTTCGATGCCATATTCTCACTATGAGAAGATCTTTTTATCAATCCAATTAATGGATTCTCTTCAACAATCTCACCTTCACCATGCTCTAGCTTTTCCCTAGTTAACATGCAAAACTCAAATCCAAATGTCAACTAGATCTGATACCACTTGATCTGAAAAGTTCTTTTAAATGACCATGGTTGAGTTATTATGCATGCATTTATTAACCATTTAGGAATATTAATGAAAGAGGAAGAACATATGAGAATATATCATATCCATAAAAAAATATACAGATCTGAACATAAGCATGAAGAACAACACACCATAACAAGAGAAGTGATAACAGAGTTCGACAATCTCGCCTACGTCTCTGGGCCATTGTCTCAGTGGGTGAGGCTTCTTTATTTCTATTCAAAGCTCAATAAGCACATCACACCAATGTCATAATTCTAAATTACTAATCTGGTCTTGTTCTCCCGGATCTCTAGAACCCAATAGAAGAAACGACACTCAAAACGGATGACCAGAGCTCCCAGAAATGGCCCGCAAAGGTGCGCTCCTCAACAACTTCCCTACATAAAAATGGCTTTGGATTGGTTTTCCTTTAGCATAAATCTGCTCTAACTGTCTTTTTAATGGCCTAAAAAAGGCCTAGTTTATATAGATCTAAAGTTGGTTATAATCCCCCAACTTCCTCCCAAGATCTGGCCTAAAACACGACCCAATATCCCCAAATAATGGGCAAAATCCTCTATTAACAGGCCAAAATCAATTAAAAATCCAATAAAATAGGGTAAAAACCGACTTTAGCATAAATTATGGGCTAAGCCCCTCATACCCTGTGCACGCACCCTTGAATCGGTCACATGGAGAGACATGTGGCCAAGCACCAGCCGAAAGGGCTACCTGCTGGCCCTCATCCCGAAAATATTGGTCATGTGGTGATAAAGGATAGGACCACACTCCTATCCAAGTGCCTAACCGAAGGTTCCAGCCCCCGCATTGTATGGTGGAATGGTGCTAACTTCGCACGTTGGTGGTTGTATTCCCGTGCCTCTATCCACTATGGTCACAATGCCAAAATAAACCATGGGTTGGGGATTATCCCCAGCCCCTTTCCACCCCAGTAATTAATAGATACACTTTATTAAAACTAAAGTGGGTTTAAAATTACAACGAATGATGTTGGTGTGTTGGCATTCGGTCATTTCTCAAGGTGTTTTCTCTGCCAATAGGTGATGGGGTCAAACCCCATGAGCTCCAAAATATTTTTTCCATTCAACTAGTGATGGGGTGCCATGTGGCACCCTTTCATTGGTCCTTAACGATGCCACTTGTCAATGTTGTATTGGTCAACCATGTGCCACTTGGTGAAGTGGGATTGTTCCTTGTCACTTCCCAGTCACCCTAATGCTGTGCTGCCACATGTCACTTTGCTCATGTCAGCATGACGCCATGTTGACATCATCATTGACTTTTTCCAGTTGACCTATTGACTTTTTAATTGTTTGGGAAAATGATCAAAATGTGATAACTTTCGCATACATCGTCTGTTTGAGAAAGTAAAGATATTCCCGGAATCAGCGCGACGAGTTGGTCACAATGGAATTGGTTTCATTTAATCATGAGAACTAGCATTTTTTAGCCTTTTCTGGACCTAGGAAGCCTCCTGGATCCGATTCTAGATCAAACATCCCCACTAAGGACCTTTTGGTCCCCAAAAGGTTACTGACCAGTCAACAAGCTCGGGATAGGCCACCCAACTTGTCCTCTGTCTTTGAACTCTGCCATGTGCACCTATCTCATCAAGATCAACTATAACACAATCATGGCAACTGACAACATATTGTTATCCATTTGAACCCTATCACAATTTACTGAAGCCACTATAATCTATGTAGACAACATTCCTAATGATAGCATCAAAAACATGACTTCAAATGAGCTGATATACTTGTAATATTTGCATGACATGAGCTTATCTTGAAGCAATCTATGATTGATTTTCCATTCAACAATCATTTCCTCTTCTTGCTTAAGATCGATTACTTCATTTAAAACAATTATTGGTTTGTTTCTTGCTTGCACTGCCTTATTTAATTGTTCCTTTGTTTTAAGATTTTTATTTGCCTTTACATGATGAGCATGAACCACATAATCTTGACCTACTTTGGTTAATTGATATTGATTCTTTGTCCTGTAGAAGATTGCCTTACGATCATATAAGTATGGATACCTAAGACCATTCCAAATTCACTTAATGAAACTACATCACATGTTACCTCATCCACATACTTAGATGAAATTGCAAATTTGATTGTGCACTTCTTTGTTATGTGCCTTTGATGATGATTGCTTATCCATTTAACTGTTTAAGGATTATGATGTACTTGTGTTTTTAACCCCAATTGCTTAACCAATTCTTCTGAGATTAGATTAGATTGAGATCCACTGTCGATTAATGTGTTTATCTTAGTGTGTCACACAATTACCCTTATATGAAACAAGTTACTTGTAAAATCAATTCCTTCACCAAATTTACATGTCATACCAACCAATGAAACCTTTGATTCATCACCTGAATCCGATCCCAAGTCTGTCAGCCGTGTTGTCGCTACAACTGTTTTCCTTCCCTTCTTTTCCTTGAACCACTTTGGCCTCTTCTCGGGATGCAACTTCCAACATCGTTCCTCATCATGCCCCTCTTTCTTGAAATGCTTGCAAGAGGGCCTCTCTTCCTTTCTCGTCACTGCATTTTCCTTTTTTCCATGCCATTTCCTTTTATCCTCTTTCCTTGAAGACAATTCCATTGATACATCTGCTTTCCCTACTTCAATATATGTCGCTTGAACATAAACCTCATCAAGGTTAGTGGGTCCAAACATGAATACAATATTTATAATATGTGCAGGTAAACCTCCTATATACTTCATAAGGGTTTCCTGTGTATGTAAAGGGATATCCAACATCAAATCCATTTTTCGAAAACCATCTGTATACTCTTGCACTGTTTGTCATTTTCTTAGTTTTAAATACTACCATTCAATTAATGCTTCTTCTTTATAACCCAAAGGATATAATTGTTTCCTAAGTGCAGAAATGAAACTTTGCCATGATGGAAATACATTACCCACTTGTTGCGTTATGTTTTGCAACTTTCTTTGCCACCAGATGAGAGTTGTACATGTAAGTCTCAAAGATGCCAACTTGATTTGTGTGGCCTCATCCTTGATCTGTTGCACACTGCAGTAAACCTCCATCTACCTGACCCAATTTTCAAGTCTCTCTGCATTAACTTTACCATCATATATGGGTAACTCAAACTTAACATCAAGTTTTAATAATGACATGTCATTCTTATGTTTATGAACATGTTTCTTTGCATTGGATTTATAACTTGAACTTGAAGAAGAAGGAGAAGAAGGAGGTGATGATGGAGGTGAAGGAGGAATCTGAGGAGGATCCTCTCCTTCTTCACTTTTTCCCTTTGAAGATTCCCTAAGAAATGGTCGCTTCCATTCCAAGTAATCCTCATACAAAACTTTCATCATCTCCGACATAGAAAAGAAAGTTTTTCGAAATTATTTCTCATGCTAACAAAGCCCTTCTTCCGATGCCCTCTTCTCACTGTGAGAAGCTCTTTTTCTCAATCCAATTAATGTATTATCTTCAACAATATCGCCTTCACCTTGCTATAGATTTTCCCTGGTTAACATGCAAAACTCAACTCCAAATGTCAACTAGCTCTGATACCACTTGATCTGAAAGGATCTTTTAAATGACTGTGGTTGACTTATTATGCATGCGTTTATTAACCATTTAGGAAGATTAATGAAAGAGGAAGAATATATGAGAATATATCACATTCATAAAACAATATAAATATCTGAACATAATCATGAAGACCAAAAAACCATAACAAGAGAAGTGATAATGGAGTTCGACAATCTCGCTTACATCTCTAGGTCTTTGTCTCAGTTGGAGAGGATTCTTTATTTCAGTTAAAAGATAAATAAGTACATCACACCAGTGTCATAAGCCTACATGAATGATCTGGTCTTGTTCTCTTAGATCTCTAGAACCCAATAGAAGAAACGACACTCAAAATAGATGACCGAAGCTCCCAGAAATGGCCCGCAAAGGTGCGCTCCTCAACAAATTCCCTGCATAAAAATGGCTTTGGCTTGGTTTTCCTTCAGCATAACTCTGCTCTGACTGTCTTTTTTATGGCCTCAAGAAGGCCTGGTTTATATAGATCTGAATTTGGTTATCATCCCCCAACTTCCTCCCAAGATCCTGGCCTCAAAAAGGGCCCAATATCCCCAAATAATGGGCAAAATCCTCTATTAACATGCCAAAATCTCCAACTAGACCTAGACACTTGTCACCATATTATTGCACCACATGTCCTTACTGATGTGGATCTCCTGATGTGTCACATTTCCTCTTTCTAGATCTAACAGTCATAGGTTCATCTAAATCCTTGATCCAACGACTATGATTAGTTCTAGATCAATGGTCCAGATTCATTTCGGCCTTCGGGACTTTGGGTTATTCGCTTTTTCCCACTTTCCAATTCTCTCGGAGTGATATTCCCCGAAGTATAAACCTTGATTAAATTGACTTCATCTAACGATCCTTATTTAACCCGAAAATCTTAACAATATCTAATGGTTGTCAGGAATTCAACTATTTGGGATCTCGGGCCTTTGACCTTGCTTATCCTATCTTTCTACTGTACTCGATCCGACGGTCATGATATTTCCCTAAGTTTTCATGTTAAGTACCAAAGACTGAATACAAAAACACCACAACATATATACAAGAACAATATGCAAAATCTCATTTATTATCATCAAACCCTTAGGGTAGGGCAACACCATAAAATGGATCCTATTATGGAAGGGATCCTCTATTGTTCACTTTCCTCTTTGAGGGGCATCCTCCTATTGAGATTCAACTCCAAATACAATAATTATTTTCATGTCCCATTACATTGCTTGAACCCCTTTATATAGTGCTACCAACCACCTAAGAACATTCTAGAGGAGGATCCTTCTAGAAGTATAACCTTCTAGTAAGTCCTCTTACGTTTATTATATCTAACTACCATAGTGGGCCTTATTTAATACTATAGTGGACCTAGTCCACCTTACATTGAATGGCCTCCACTATTATCACTATGGGCCCTCTCGCCCCCCCGCTACCTCTCTAGCTACCTAACATTCCACCCCCCTTATGAAAGTGTTGTCCTCAACTCTTGATGTACAACCATATACTAGGGTCCCATGGATAAGTGTGGACCATAGTGTTGAAGTAGACTAGAGAATCAGGATCCCATGGAGAAATAAAAAACCAACATGTTGAAGTATTCCAACTTCCATTGTAAATTGGGGTCCCATGTCCAAGTGCTCATGTGAACTCCACGCGGAAGATATCTGAACTAAAGAACCAACTAAAAATGATGCTCTAAAGATATACATTGATCATGGGGATCCAAATATGTAGATCCCTCCCTATCCAACAAATCATATGAATAACACACTAGTACTGGAGAATACTAAAAAATAGTGTTCATAGAAGGCTCTATACTTCTCTCCATAATGTTCTATACATAAGGTGAAGTACATTCATCAAATAAAATATAAAAGTGGTTGTCATTGCAGAAATGACAACTATCCATATACCAATCATCACAATCATCCTCAAAATCATACGAAGCATAGAATTCTTGATTATATGTATCCCTGATTTCCATCATAAGATATATCTCCTGTATGCTATCCAAGGACCTTGGAACATTTTGAAAATTAGCACTAATAATTTATTGCCCCTCATGAAAATGTTGCTCAATAGCTTCAATCTTCTGTAGAATGACCATGAGGAGTTGAAATCCAATATCCATTGGAAACACAACATATAATATATCAAAAGAAATCTCTTAAAATGATTTATCCAATGGCACTGACATGGTAGAAATCTGAGCACCCTATGAAAAGTTATGAACTCTATAGTCTCACCGCTGTCACGAAAACCCCCAAAAATCACTGATTTTAAATTAGCGATATCTTCACTTCCAGAGCTCCGATTGGGATGATTTTTTTTGAAATTGGGTGAAATTGTGAGAGGAACTCAGATTTGCAATATCTTTTAAAAAAAATTAGCCCCAGCTTGTTGTGAGTGGGAAATCCCCCTATGGACTAGCATTAAAGGTTTTGTAATGCATGCAGAAATGACCTAAAGTATCCTACTTCTTGCCATCATCCCAATCATAAACCCCATTATTCATATGTAAATATAAGGTTAAAAAGATCAAGTTATTATACCTTATTTTTTGTGTTTGATGTCGATCCTTTAACATTCGATCGCTCCTTCACTGCAAATATCCTCCCAAAGCTGACCTGCATTCATGAATAGACAAACAAAGAACTCCAAACATACATATGATCTATGAACTAATAGGTTAGAGATTATATCAAAATATAATCAATATTTAAACATTAAAAACCTCATATGGCGAGACGGGAAAAGTACTTCTTTTATTAATCTCACAATAATAACTTACAATAGTGAGATCGACCACTACTCCTTGAATCTGGTCCTGGGCTCCTCTTCAACTGTTCTCCAACTGCTTTTGTATATGCTTCTCTTCACACAATGGTTGAAAAAGGTTGGGGCAAAGGGAATGTAAAATCAGGTAGAGTTTCTTTACAATTATTTTCCTCCTCCAAATGGGACCCCTACCCCTTCTTTTATAGGCTGAAAAGGGCTAGGTATTTGGTTGATTGACTGGATGTAGGTGGTCAAGTGGTTTTAGGAAACCTACCTGGAAATTTGTATTCCATCTATAAATTTCTATTTTTCATGCTTTTGTAGGTATACGCGGGTTGTACTGGGTCAGCTAGCGTATACAAGCATGTAATAGTGTAGAAGGGCACGTGTGCCTTAAAAAATGGTGTTTTTAAGAAGAGTTGTTCAGTAGTGTCTTGGAAAAAATGGAAAATGAGATGGCCTAATGCCAGTTATGCATGTCTGGTGAAAATTAGGGTTATAACAGATGCCCCCTAATGTATGAGGTCAGAAGAGCATCTGATGGCTGAAATACATTACCAATATTTACCAACGTACGAAACAAGTGAGCCCAGGGACCAAAGTTCAGGAGGTGCCATCTACAAAATAAGAATTGACTCACCGAGGCGGGCATACCCATGCTCGAGATGAAATAAAATCATGGCTGCCAATCAAATACACTGTATATCCATGTCATATAACTATATAAAGTGTAGCCGTAAGCAATACACAGAGGATCTACATCTCAAATTAAAAAATATATACATGTATAGTATGCATATTCCATAAGCTAATAAGGCCTTATGGATAGAGATGAGGCCTTTAGAGCTCGAAAAACAACTTCAAAATATTCACAACTAAGGTAGGAGTGTAATTTGAGTGTACGAATTCACTACCCAGAGGTATTCGATGACTTGTCAGGAATGGACTAGAGGATCTTGATGATCAGGCTAAGGGCTTCATTGATTTCGAACAAAGACTTGATTGGACTTTCGAGATGGCCAAGCATGAGGGTAGGAGACAAGCTGTAGAGGGGACGACTCAAGCTTGGTAAAAACTTCCCTTGGATATTAGCACGACAAAAGATGAGACTGAGGGAGCATGGTATTTGACATAAGTCTACGATGCAGGAGGCAACGCAAACTCTCCAAATGTTTGGAAGAATAACCAAACGGAGGAGGAGACAACTCTATGTAGTGAGAACAACTTCCTAAGGTCAGGTTAAATCCCAAATTTTTACAAACAAATGGAAGGATGTGCTTGTTCCAAGGGCGACTCATTGTGTTGCCAAAAAAAAGAAAATACTTTTCCCTTCCTCTTTTTGGGGTATATTTGATTTTTGTCTTTTTCAATAATTTTGGAAAGCTTGAAAAAGAATAAAAGAATGCTACGTTACAAAGGAGGATCGAGTTTCATAGACATACTATTTCCAAATGCAAGGAACACATGGATGCTTAGAGAAAAGGGATATATGCAGGAAAATGACACTCGGGTAAAATCATCTGTGGGCCAAGGTGTCAAGATGCAGAGGCAAAGTGCTACAGGGCTTGCGTATGAGGCATGCTTCAGATGGTTCAGTTGAGGGAAACATGGAGCTGACATTAGGCCAAAGACACAAGTATGCAAATGATATTAATAAGACACAATGGTAACATCCTTCGATGTGGTTTTAACGAGCCCAGAGAAGGTAAAATCAACAGTTTTTCATATTTAGAGAGTCTGAAAAAGCATAAAAGGAGACTCCACTGGGGTACCTTTTTCGAAGGTAGTCTAGTTGGTTCAAAAAAGGGGTAAAATTGCACCGAAAATACGTCTATTCAAAACCATCTTAACGAGTGTGATAAAGACAAGATCACTCGACATTTTTTTCATATTTAAGGAGTCTGAAAAAAGCTTAACTATGGACTCTGTATGGGATGTTCTTCTAGACCATTTTAATGAGTGTGAAGGAACAAGGTCACTCGACGATCTTTTAAATTTTAGGGAGTATGAAAAGAGCTTAACTATGGACTCCGTGGGGGTTCCTTTTTTGTAAATTTAGTCCCTCAGGCCCGAAAAAGGGTTAAAATCATACCTGAGAATACTCTTCTAGGGAACTAAAGCTCCTAGAGTATACCTTTGTTCATACAATTGACCATCCAAACCAAAAAAGGGGTAAACTACCACCAAATAGACGTGCCTTCAAATTTCAGTTTAGTGAGAGTGAAGGTCAACAAGGTCGCTCGACAATCTTTTCATTTTTAGAGGGTCTGAAAAGGGCTTAAAAGAATACCCGTTGTGTTTTGGGAGTCCTGAGGGTGAGGTCAAGTGAGATAATGAATCGTGCAAATGAGGCTCATACTTGTAATCAGGCCAAAATAAAAAGGACTCCCCAGCCTATAGTCATTAGTGACAGCATGGACGCCAAAATGCAACCAGGATCTACCTAGGGTGCCCATGTACAGGTAGGCTCTACCACCAAATTTTGACACTTATAGAGAAAAAAGAGGGTTCCACGTCGCAATTCAGTGGGATCGATTCTATGGCAAAGCGAAAAATACGAGGTGCAACCAGTGGAAGTGGAAATCTATCTTACATGCACAAAGTTGAAAACATTAATTTTCACCAAAAGACCTTTTAAATGACCCAAATCACCCAAAAAATTCCAAATACCCAAAGTAACACTTATTGTAACATCCCTTATGAAACTCTTGAACCATATAAAATGATTTTCAGATTAGAAAAAATGACAAAGGGGACCAAAAAATGACAAAAAGTGGCCAAAAAGTCTATAAATAGAAGTTGGCAGCTCATTATCACCATTGCTAATTGAGAAATTGACTAAAATCCAAAAATACCCCTTTGTGAAAAGAGTTGATTCTAGGAGCCTCAGTGGATGAAATGAACTTCTGCTTGGACCAAGTAAGTACACACTAACCCCTCTTGCAATTCAATTCTTCCTTTATGCAATTAATTTTGTTTTTTGGAGGGGGGATGACCTTTAAAAAGGTCAGACCTACGTACACGCGGGTTGTCCTATGACAGCCTGCATGTGCACGCGGGCAGGAGAAAAACTGCACGTGTGCACACTACAACCCGCGTGTACCCTTCATTTTGTGGATTTTTTTTTAAAAATGCAAGAGTTAACCCTCATGAAATTTGTCTATTACAGGATGTATGTTCACTGGAGAGAGAGAGAGAGAGAGAGAGAGAGAGAGAGAGAGAGAGAGAGCATGAGGACATTGATATTTTGGTCGACGAGGACCCTGATGCTCTTACCACATTGTTGCAATGTGGTTTGTTAAATTTTTTCCATTGTCCTTTCATGTGGGCACAACCTAGGCTACTGAATTCCTTGGTTGATTTTTGGCATCCTGATGCAGAGGCCTTCATGCTTGAGGGACAGTCGTTGACTCCAAAGACTGAGGATATCTACTTTCTGAGTGACCTCTCAAGGAGAGGGAACTAGTCAATTTTTTCACTTTTCCCACCGGGCCTCACAACATATCGGAGTTGATTGAACTCCATTGTGAAGATGAAACAGACAAAATAGGCACACAGGTGCCGATAAGCAAGATTTCAAACTTATCACTGAAGGTGATAGTGTTTCTCATTGGGTGGATCACTAGGTATGCATAATTGCATCAGGCTTCCCAGGTGCACATGAATTGTGGATTTTAGTGCTTAAATGCACAAATTTTTGACTGGAGCACCACATTACTGGATTGTATGAAGAGGCAGTTAACAGAGTGTCGAATGCGGAGACACAAAAACTTTGGGTTTGGGACTATTTTTTGTGCTTTCTTCTTCTTCAAGAGTGCTTAGTTTCAGTCCTAGAGAGACTATACGAGGGCACCGAGCGTCTCACCCTGCACTATGAAGATGGGTGGTGTTGTTGCCACGACAAGGGGGGAAGGATTATTGATGCCTTTGACGACAATTTTTTTTCTTGGTGGGCGCGACAGATTCCAGCCATAGAGGACTACCCCTATGTCGGGATCAACTTCTCTAGAGATACAAAGATGCTGGTACCTCCCACAGAGGAGCAAGGAGAGATGGGTAAGTTTTATTTTTTTATTTTTCTAAAGTTATTTATTTTTTATGTTTTTTCATATATATCAAATTTTATTTTGTGTACCAGAGTATCTGACAACTATGTATCTATTCTATGCAGATGTGGGGCCAGTGTGTCCAGCGGAATTTTCAAGGACTAGGTGGTGTCCTTGACCATAGGTAGGACCAGTTGTAGCCAATGGACCAATAGTAGCAGGAGGACCTCCAATCAGAGAGGTTGAGAGAGTTTTGAGATGGGTAGAGCAGAACCTCACCGCGCTTACTCGGACAGTCCCCATGGCGAAGATCGAGGATCTCCCACTATCCATGCAGACTCGCATTGTTGGGGTATCAAAAACCTGGGTCTAGCTTTTTCGGCGTCTGCCTAACATCGTTGTTCATTATGACAGGGCCCACAGGCCTCACCCTTAGCTTAAAATAGACTTATTATGTGCCAAGGGCACCATTTGTATATTTTTGAGGGCATAAGCCCCGTGACTCTTTACTAGCCACATATTTTTTGAGGCGCTCGCACCCACTTATGTACTCTGATACTTTGTGATATATATATGTGTGTGTGTGTGTATTTACATCTTTTTGTGTTTTATGGATTACATTTATTTTCAAATGTATTTACATGTGTTTGTGTGTTTTTCTTACATGTGTGCAAGATGCCAATCTAATATATGATTAGCCAGAGTATCTGTAACTTGATTTAATCTCCTAGGAACATGGATATACGTAATGTAATCAAAGCTTCGTTCTAAGAGACGTACCCTAAGGAACCGTTAGTGTAGAGTAGTATCATGAACGTGGTAAACTCCATTTAACTGAGACACAACCAGTTGAGCATCTAAATAGACCCGGAGGTGAGAGATACTAAGAAACAAAGCATCATGAAGCAACTCAAGAACTTCCCTATATTCGGCGACATTGTTTGTGGTGTCACTTAAATAGATACCTTCTGAAGATAGCAACTGGCCCTGAGGTGTGAAAATCACCCAAGCTGCAGAAGCAAGCCTTCGAGTGTGCCATCTAGTGCCATCAATGAACCCAACAAACACTTTTGATTCACTTGACATCTACCACAGTGAAAAATATAACATAAAAAACGGCACGTCCATAAAACCAAAAGACAAAAACTAACAGTAATAGTACAAAGACTATACATATGTTACAAAAGTCACCCAAGGCAACCCACCTATGAGTAATACTTCTTGAGGTAGAGCCCATTTCTAGGCTCTGCCGAAACATTTCCCTCAAAGTCCACTAGATGATAAGCGCCTTTCTGTAGTACTTCTTTTACGATGAAAGGTCCAAACCACATGGGTTTGAGATTGCCTACCCCCAGGGGGTCCTTATCTTGGTCATAGAATAGGACAAGGTCACCTTCAGAGAAAATTTGAGGATGAACGGACCGATCATAATGACACTTGACTTTTTGTTTGTGAGCCTCGTTAGCTAAGGCCACATCAAGACACTACTCATTGAGCTGCTCGAGATATAATAAATGCTCTTCAAGCGGTGAAGTGCCTGGAAATAATTCTACTGCCAACTTTAAAGATGGGATCTGGCACTCGATGGGCAAGAATTCTTCCATCCCATAAACGAGTTGAAAAGGTGAGAAAATAGTTGTAGTCTTAATAGACATTCAGTAAGCCCATAATGCTGAGTATAACATCAAATTCGAATTTGACTTGGCCAAATTGATCGTTTGTTGTAGAATGGTCTTAAGAGATTTATTTACAACTTCCACCTGATCATTCACTTGTGGGTAGTAGGGTGATGAATGTTCTTGCTGCAACCCAAGCTTTGACATTAACTCGTTCATCATTTTGTTCTGAAAATGACTGCCATGGTCAGTGACAATCTCTCTTGGGACATTGAACCTTTCTATTATGTTGTTGAACAAAAAGAGAGTTGATGTTCAATGTCCCACTTGGTGAAGTAGTCTACTGCTACAATGATATAGCAGTGCCCCCTTGCTGAAGGGGGGTTGCATGTAGTGTAATGAATCCCCCATTTAGTGAAGGGACCAATGGTAATAACGAGAAACATGGGAGCAGGGTGTGCCCTCATATTTCGAGAGAAGATCTGACACGGGTGGCACTTCTTGACCGATTCAACACAATATTTGATTAATGTCAGCCGGAAGTAACTGGCTCGTAGAATGTTTTGGGTTGTTTCCAACCCAGACAAATGATCGCCATATGCTCCGGTGTGGCAATCGTTAAGAACAATTTCCACTTCTTCATGAGTGAGACATTGACAAAGGATGCAGTCTACACCTCGACGATACAAAGTGTCTTCGAGTATGAGATAGTTCTTGGCCTGATGGTGTATATGATGAAACTCATCACGAGAAGCAGAGGCGGGACACTTCAAAGTCTGGAGATAGACAAGCACATATCCATACCAAGGGTTGAAAGATGCGATCAAAAACATGTATCCTTTGATAGGAGACTCATCAGGTATAATATCACCTGATTCGACCGGAAGTTCTGATATGAGTTCCGTGAAGACCATCAACTTTTTGGATTTCACTAAAATGAACTCCAAGTTGAATTCCTGGAGGATAACTATCCATCTCTCAATCTTTCCACCGATGACTTGTCGTGTCAATACATATTTAAATGGATTCACAATGACAATGATGGTGGTCTTGCAAAACAAAATGTAATGATGGAACCATCGGACATCATGGAATGCTGCCAATGCAAGTTTTTCAATGTGGGAATAATTGAGTTCCGGTCCAACTAGGCCTTGAATCAAGTAATAAATCACGTATTCTAAGAGAAAATCATCCTCCTGAACTAAGACCATACTGATGGTCGACTCCGCAACGACCAAGTACAATAAGAAATCTTTATTATAATTGGGTGGTTGATGCAGAGGGGTAGATGTGAGGGCATGTTTCAACGCTGCGAAAGAGCATTGAGCAACTTCGTCCCAATGAAAAGGAACATCCTTCTTTAATAAATGCATAAAACCCTTTGTGATCTCGACATAGTTTGCAATGAAACTCCGTAAAAAGTTTGTTTTTCCTTGCAAAGTTTGAAGCTGAGGAATGGTGCACGGGGGAGGCAACTAAAATATTGCCTCAATCTTTAGAGGATCGACCATGATCCCTGTGGTTGAAACTATGAAACCTAGCAGATGACCCAATGTGACGCAAAAAATGCACTTGTTTGGATTCAAGCAGATTCGGTAGTAGCGAAACCATTCAAGGATAAGTCGGAGGTTTGTCGGATGATCAACTCTCTTGCAAGATCGTGATGCTAAATCATCAAGATAAGCCTCGACTATGTGTTTGAGGTGGTGGAAAGAAAAAGACATGGCTTGCTGAAACATAGCTCCAACATTTTTCATACCAAAAGGCATCTTCTGATAAGTGAATGTACCCCATGGACAAATGAAAGTGATTTTGTGTTGGTATTCGGGTTTGATATGTATCTAATTGTATCCCAAAAAAACATCCATGAAAGAAAAGGCCTCGCAACCTTTGCATCATCGACTATCTGGTCAATAAAAGGCGTGGGGAAATTATCTTTTGGGTAGGCCTTGTTCAAATCATGAAAGTTTGTACATACACGAATCGTACCTTGTTTTTTATTGACTGGCATGGGATTCAACACCCATTGAGTCAATTGGACGGGGTAGATGAAACCAACTTTAAGTAGTTTCTCTACTTCAACCTTAATAGTTGCTTCTTTCTTAGGATTGACCCAACGAAGCTTCTGCTGGACCAACTTAATATCGAGATAAGTCATGATTTCATGTTCGATGATTCTTATATCTATGCCTGGAATTTCCTCGTAAGACCAGGCAAACACGTCGCATAATTATTTAAATAAATTTGTGTAGATTTGAATCTCCTCGGGGGAGCAATCCGCTCCGACGAAGAGATTCTCCATGATGCCAGGGGTTCTGGAGATGTCGATAGGTATTTTTTCAACTATTGTTGCCATATTTCATTCAACGTAAAATGCGTGCATTGCCAAAGGATTGATAGGACAATCTTTATCTCCATTCATAGTCAGAGTGAATTCACCTACTTCAATTCGTCTTAACTCTAGGAGGAAGTAAGATCTATGATGAAGATCATCCCAGGGTCTATCCAGAATAGTCATTGCCTCAATAATAACCTCGTTTGAGGGAAATACTAAGTCTAAAGAATCTGTATCAACAAGGGAACCTTGAGCCCAAATAGGCTCGAGCACTGGATCTAACTCTTGTGCAAGAGTCTGGTCAGGGTCGATGAAAGCTTGCTGAATAATCGAGTATGCAACTTATGTCATGGATAGAGGCATGGCCATGCCATGGTGCTCTATCCCTTCCATCATAGATGATGGGGAAGATTCCATGGATCATTAAAGTACGTCGTGAAAAACGACGAGAGTTGAAAATTTTTGGCTCAATGCTGGTCGGGGACAACCAACATGAAATGGACATTGCCAGTCAGAGGCAGGTAATCGAAAGTACCCATCAAAGGTGGGCACAAACCAACCCCTATGTTGAAGATGTTGGGCTGAGGGTTGTCAATCATTGGGACTGTGGAGACCCCCGATGAAGGGTCAGGATGAGAGAAGGATAATTGATCAATGGTCACGATCCGACCCTTGCGTGGAAACAACTAGACCCAAAAAATTGTCGCGATCACTACTTGCATATCATAGGTCCAAATCCTTCCTAACAAGAGATTGTAGTCAAGAGACGCATCGACCACTTCAACTTCGACGCACACAGTTTCCCCCCCTAACTGCACGGGGAAGGAGGGGATGATCCCATGTGGCTGGAAAGAATGACCGTCGAAATTTGTAAGAAGAGTAGGTGATGGAGACAAAACGGGTTGGTTGATGGCCTTCCAACATGCCAAAGACATCATGCATGTCGAGGTGCCCTCATCCACCACTATACGAAAAATATTTCGGGTAAAATTTTTAGTGGTGTAATCCACTATTATTTGAAAATCTAAGTGGTAAGGAAGATGAGGTTTTAAGTCGATCATATCAAGCATGATCGGTCCCGGATTACAAGTCTCAGCAAATCCTAAGGCGGCTAACAGAGCCTTTCTCTAGGAAGGGAAATTCTGGAGGACTTCCAAACTAGACATCGCACAAGGGGTTTGTGATAAAGACTCCACCACAGAGTAGTTCTGGGTGGCCTGTGCATTTGGATTGTGAGAATATTTCTTGAATGCACCTTTTGGGATGTGGGTCGTTGTTTCTCCCAACGTCTTCTCAATCTCGAGAGGAAGAGGTGGGTTTTCGGCTTCTTTTCCCTTCTCAGAGGTACTTGGCTTTCTGTAATCATGTGCTCTAGTCGATATATAGGCATCACCTTTCATCATATACACATTTGCAGATGAAGAATTACTCGTAGATGGAGGGGGTCCTTGACTGCCCCCTTCCACACTCGAGGAGGCTTGAGTTAGATTTTTCCCATGTGGAAACAAGTTTGTTGACACGACAGGCTGTTGCTGTGCCAATAAATTATGGGCCTCCGCAAGCCGAGGGCACTGATGGGTTGGGTGGTCTTCCTTGAAAAGATTACAAGGATACTTCAACTTCTTCTTTTCAGTGTCTCCCTCACAAGCATTATCGGTGGGTTTCTTATCTCCCTTACCCTTCATTCGTTGTTTCTTCTTTCCATCAGGATACTGGGTGGCCTTTGGGTTTGTCATTTTCACACTGTGTACATTCGACTTTTGGGTAGGGGGAACAGCCGAACTAGTGGTCTGGCTGGCCACTGTCTTTTGTATTAACAATTGTTCCAATTGATTTGAAAATGGATCAGTGGGCTTCGTTTGTGTTGAACCAATAATGTCATCGGCATGTGGTCCAGACCTCTTTCTGGTTTTTTCAAGTATTGACCTCGGTGCGTCTGGAAATTTTTTGTAAAGTAAACTAGAATAAGAGTAAATCAGCTCTAGCTGTTGAGATCTCATTATCGCATCTTCCTCGGAAAACACCCTGGATGTTGCGACGTATTTAGATAATTGGGGTACCAAAGACTTAAGGAACCACTCTAATAGGAATGCTAGTGGGACTGACACTTTTATCAAAATCTTTCGGTGTCTCCATTCTCGAATGTGATCTGAGATATGGTCCACTTTTGTCTGTTCGAAGTTGGCCAAAAATTTAGTGTCGATGTCGTATCTCACAGGTAATGGGAAATGGTTTAAGAAAGCCATTGCCAATTCGCTAAAGGAAGAGTATCATGAGCGGTCGAGCTCAATGTACCATTTCGCAACACTGTCTATGAGAGTGTGTTGAAACGATCACAACTGGACAGTCATCTCTCAAAGAGTTGGACGAGCACCATAAGTGGAAGGTATTCATGTGATCACCAAGATCTTCGTTAGGCTTGGCTTCAAACTTTGGAATGTCCAAAGGCAACTTGGTCGGCATAGGAGGCCAACTTGGATCGTGATAGATGGGGTCGTTTAATAACCTTGTCAAGTCTAGCAAGTGCAGAGTTGCCAGAAAGGGTAGTTTGGGTTGTCGATTATAACCAGGTAAAAAGGATCCCGGAGTTTGGCTGGCACCAAGTTGTCAGGAAACGTTAGGTTGTTGGCTAGGGCTCTGGTAATAAACATGGTCGTGACCAGCGTATGGATTCTGTGCTTGCTGAGACATCATCGACTAATTCCTGAAATAGGATGTAAAGGGCTAGGCTTGCATCACATTCCAAGGATTTTGGGAAGGGTTACCCCCTGTCGATCCAATGGGCATAGGTGATGAGCCTTATCCGGGGTTCCATTGGGTACGGAAAGGGTTTCCCCCTAATCAACATCCCTGACAAAGGAACTGGTCCCTACCATAGATTCCAAGGTCCTTGTGAGGAAGGAATTCCTAAGTGTGTCACCTGTGTAGGAATAGTACCCTATACAAGATGTTGTTGTCCATAACCGAGGTTTCCCTTGTCTAAGATGACAAATGAAGAGAAGGCGTTGTGACCAAACATGTCGAACAAAGGGAAAGATGTCGAACCAACCAACATGTTATAAGAAGGGAGTGCTTGACTACCTTCTCCAAACGAGTTTATGTTTGGCCCAACAGAGTGTTGATGAACACTGCCGAGAGAAGGGGACGAAGGAGGTATATGACCCCGACTATAAATGAAATTGATAAAGGGAGCTGAAGTGCCCCCCATAGATCCTTGCAGAGGAGTGTTGGAACTCCCTGCCCCTAGACCTAAATTCTGTAGATTGGAGGAGGAAAGTACAATACTCAGACTGAAGCTAGGCATCCCGTATGAGAATGGAGGGCTTGCCGCACTCTAGGTAAATGGAGCAGTGATCATTGCCATAGATGGAACTGGATCGTTGCACGACGTAGAAGCAGTCGAGAACATAGTGGCCCAGACCGACGATAGTTGGTTAGGAGGTGGAACACCCCCTATAGTGATAGTCATGGAGGGAATATGAGTATTCCCAAAAGAAGTAGCAGTGTTTGGTTCCATTGCTGCTTGAGACACTATCAGGCGCTCGTAAGGATAAACCTGCATGATGACGGGTGTTGATAGATCAGTGTTCAGAGGTTCATATGGACCAAGACATAACTCCTTCGTGAACGACATAACTCCTTATCCTCCACTGTGTGAGAAGATCAAAGACACACTAGGGATATCTATAATTGTTTGAAAACCAGCACGCACTAGAAAAAATACCTATGAGATAAAACAAGCAGTCACTAGCTAGTTGGAAGAACAGTTACAACAACCGACACTAGAGAAACTTACCAGTGAAAGTGAAACTAAAATACGGAAGCACCCTCTGGGTATACTCTGCAAAGCATGGCCTAATGTTTGTCCTAGGTACCATGGTATACCTCCGTAGTCACCTGTGTAAGTCACTAGAATGATAGGCAACTAGGTTGCCAGCGCGTAAATAGTCACCAGGATGGTACAGTCGATAGTCGGGTGGAATGCAATGAGTAGGGTATCAAGCTCGAAACCTATCAAGGGTATCGAACGCAAGTGTTCTGGAAGACGAATGAGAACCTCGAATAGATTCGAGACCCATGAAGTTCTGTGGAAAATGAGATCAACGGAATCCTAAGATAAGCCCTCTATATGCATTCCCCACTATGCTTGGTCTAGCTTTGGAGGGGTTATCTCCACTACCTTTCTGCACGTGACCTCGTGTTTAGCCCCTGTGTTAGAGGGGAGTCCCGGATAACTTTCATGATACTTGAATTTTAACACTCCCTTGCACATAATCATATGTTTGTTTTTGCAGCCTTGAAGAGTTTCCTCTCCAGTCTTAAATCAAGGCTCTAGCCTAGACTAGTTGATGGACCCTACAAACATAAAGTCTAGTTGATTTTAATTAATCATTAATTTTATTGGTTGTCTTAAGTCAAAGGGAACGAAAGTGAAACCAATGATGTTTTTTTTTAGAGACAAAAGAGAAAAACATATAATGAAACTAGAAACAAATTACTTCTTCACAAATTCAACTTTGCACATTCAAACTCTTTAACCAACTTTTCAAAAAAAAATTCCGAAGATCTTTTAATAGAAAACTCAAAACAAGCTTTCACTCGACTACGAGCTACTTATTTTCCTAAGTCAATCAGCCAAGAACTTACGAAAGCAATATTTTTCCTGATAATTAATGAAAACAACCAACTACTTAATCCAAACCAAGAAATAAAGGAATTTTATTTTTATTTTTTAATGCTTGAGAAGCAAAAAGGGAAAAATGACGACAAGTAAAGACCAAGAAATGAATTCTGGCCTAAGCGTAGATTACAATGAGTTACTGACAATAACACACAAGCTGATTGAAGAAGACTCTCAAACTTCTCTAAAAACCCTATTACAGAAAAACAGAGGAAAAACTTTTAATGAAAGAGATAGCTATGTTGTAGTCAAACCTAAGCTACATATTGCTTATGATAGAGACCAAGACTAGATCAAGAAAATCCCTAAGAGGTGTGACCCCTGACAGGGAATATGATCACTGCCTCTTCTAAAAAAAAATTCTCAACAGGTACGCTACTGACAGTTCAACAACCAATGTATGTACACAGGTTGTGCAAGGTTAGGGCAAGTGTGCATGCGTGCAGACCCACTATAGGCCGTGTGCACCTCTGTAACTCCTCAAAAATTGAAAAACAAGCAATCAAGCACTGGCAGGGAGTATTGGTATTGAGAACCAAGATCCCTTGAAGACACATAAACTTATTTTGACAAAAAAAGATGCAATGAAACTTTGTTAAAACCAAGCTAATATGAGGTTATACCTAGGCTACAGACTGCAACAACAAAGACCAGAACTAGATCCAAAAAACCCTGAGAAGGATCACTTCTAACAGGAAAGAGGATGACTACCTCTCTTAAATATATATATATATATATATATATCTAAACTCAGGCACGCATCTAACACTTCATTAGTCAGTGTATGCACACAGGCTGTATAAAGGTAGGGCACATATACACGCGTGCAAGCCCACTACAGGTTGCGTGCACCTTTGTGACTTCCCAGAAAAGAAGAAAAATAGTCGAGTAATGAAAGCAGGGAATACTGGTATGGAAGACCAGAATCCCTACTAGCTCAGACTCTTGCAGAAACTCAGAAAAAAGGTAATAAAACCAATTTAAAACACCCAAAAAGTATCCCCCAAAACCCTAGAGATTTCCCCAGTATGGTCTCCAATTCTGTTGTGAGTGGGAAATCCCCCTATGGACTAGCATTAAGGGTTCTATAATGCATGCATAAATGACCTAAAGTCTCCTACTTTTTACCATCATCCCAATCATAAACCCCATTATTCATATGTAAATATAAGGTTAAAAGATCAAGTTATTGTACCTTAGTTTCCGTGTTTGATGTCGATCCTTTAACGTTCGGTCGCTCCTTGACTGCAAATATCCTCCCAAAGCTGACCTGCATTCATGAACACAAAAACAAAGAACTCCAAACATACATATGATCTATGAACTAATGGGTTAGAGATTCTATCAAAATATAATCAATATTTAAACATTAAAAACCTCATATGACGAGACGGGAAAAGTACTTCTTTTATTAATCTCACAAGAGTAACTTACAATAGTGAGATAGGCCATTGCTCCTCGAATCTGGTCCTGGGATCCTCTTCAATTGTGCTCCAACTGCTTTTGTATATGCTTCTCTTCACACAATGGTTGCAAAAGGTTGGGGCAAAGGGAATGCAAAATCGGGTAGAGTTTCTTTACAATTATTTTCCTCCTCCAAATGGGACCCCTACCGCTTCTTTTATAGGTTGAAAAGGGAAAGGTATTTGGTTGAGTGAACGGATGTAGGAAGTCAAACGGTTTTAGGAAACCTACCCAGAAATTTGTATTCCATCTATAAATTTCTATTTTTCGTGCTTTTGTAGGTATATGCGGGTTGTAGTGGGCGAACTAGCTTATACACACGTGCAGTAGTGTAGCAGGGCACGTGTGCCTTCAAAAAGGGAGTTTTTAAGAAGAGTTGTTCAGTAGTGGCTTGGAAAAAATGGAAAATGAGATGGCCTAATGCCAGGTATGCATGTTTGGTGCAAATTAGGGTTATAACACAACTACTACAGAAATAAAAAAAATCACACAGTCGTCTGCGAAAAAAAAAAAAAAAAAACCTGAAAATTACAGATTTTAAAATGCAAATAACTTGACTTCTCGGACTCTATTTTAGATGATTGTTTTTCAAATTGGGTGTTTTTCTGAGAGGAACTCAGATCTACCACCATATTTTTCAAAATTTTCACGAAAACCTACATAAATCGTCTGGAATGTCGCGGCCCTCGTTTTCTTCTTCGAAAAAAAAAGATTTGCAAAAATAAAAATAAAAATTGCCCACACTTTCTGCTAGGGAAAGTTCTCTGATACCACTTGTTAAGTACCAAATATTGAATACAAAATCACCACAACAGATATACAAGAACAATATGAAAAATATCCTTTATTATTATCAAACCCTTAGGGTAGGGTGATCCAAAATCGGATCCAGGAGTCTAACAGGGCTCAAAAAAGCTAAAAAATGAAAGTGCTTAGAATCAAATGAAACTAATTCCATTGCATCCATCTCATATTCCTGATTCTGGCCATATATTTACTTCATCAAACAGACTCTGTATGCGAAAGATATCACATTCTGATCGAAAACCCAAACAGGTAAAAAAAGGGGGTGACTGTACAGTCCGTACAATCCACATGGCAGGCTGACTATACAGGCTGTACAGTCATACAACTGATGTGGAAACATTTGGCATATGACAGGGCATACAATAGGTGATTTGGACCAGTCAGAGGGTGACACATGTCACCACTGTAAGGGTGACACGTGGCACTGGCTCATGGTGGTAGGTACAATGGCATGTTGACATGGTGGTATAGTTGTTGACTGGGAAGACACCTCAGCAGACAGGTGGTCCAATCTTGTGTTGACAAGTGGCATTGTATTCTACTAATGGGAAGGTTCCACGTGGCCCAGTCTTGGGCTTCCACGTGGCACCCCTCTATTGGTTGTTGGTTTGTGCAAAATTTTGGGGTCTCCACCGGAGTCGAACCCTCGACCTCCACCAGGCTATGGACTGGCAGGACCGGGCTAACCACTCGCTCCACTATTGGTTCTTAACTATCATATGGCAAATAATTTATTTAAGTTTGATTGAAAGTTTAGGTGGAGGCGAAAAGGGTTGGGGCTTAGCCCCAGCCCACGATTTCATTATTTGCATGTAACCACAACTAAAAGGGGTGCGAGTGCAATACGATGACCCTGTAAACGAGCATTAGCAAAACCTCCAACGTGAGGTCTCGGGCGGCTCCATGTAACCCGGGGCTTATTATTTGGGTTGTTAGCACAGGGTACGGGGCATCGTCCTATGATAAGTTAGCATGTGACCTATGATTACGGGAAAGGGGCCAGCGCACAACCCTTTGGGCTGGCGCTTGGAAACATATCTATCCATATGACCAAGTTTAGGGGTGTGTGCTTGACAAAGGGGGCTTACCCCCAAATATAACTGCAGAGTGGGTTTTTAGTATATAGTTATGGATTTTTATTTGATTTTTATGCCTATAATAGTGGATTTTAGCCATTTTTGGGAGATATTGGGCATTTTTGGAGGCCAGATTTTGGGAAGAAGTTGGGGATGGATAACCAACTTCAGATATATAAAAACCAATCTTGTTTGAGGCCATGGAGGACAGTCAGAGCAGAGTTATGCTGAAGGGAAGCCAAGCCAAAGCCATTTTTATGCAGGGAAGCTGTTGAGGAGCAGACGCTTGCAGGCCATTTCTGGGAGCTCCAGTCATCCATTTTGCATGCCGTTTCTTCTGTTGGGTTCTAGAGATCTAGAAGAACATGAACAGATCAGTATTGTATCCTAATGGCACTACTGCAATGTATTTTTTGAGCTTTGAACAGAAATAAAGAAGCCTCCCCCACTAAGACAAAGGCCTGGAGACATAGGCAATTTTGTGTCGAACTCCGTTATCACTTCTCTTGTTATGGTTTGTTGTTTATTACTTCATTTTAGATCTTCATATATGTATATGGATTCCATAACTCCTCTTATTTCCTCATTCTTTCATTAAGATTCTCAAAGGGTTAATTAACACATGCAATTAAAAACTCAACCATAGTCATTAAAAGATATTCTCGGATCATAGGGCAACACCATACAATGGATCATATTATGGAAGGGATCCTCTCTTGTTCACTTGCCTCTTCGAGGGGACATACTTCTATTGAGCTTTATCTCCAAATACAATAATTCTCTTCATGTCCCATTACATTGCTTGAACCCCTTTATATAGTTCTACCAACCACCTAAGAACATTCTAGAGGAGGAACCTTCTAGTAAGTCCTCTTACATTTATTATATCTAACTACCATAGTGAGCCTTATTTAATACTATAGTGGACCTAGTCCACCTTACATTGAATGGACTCCAATATTATCACTATGGGCCCTCTTGCACCCCACTACCTCTACAGATACCTAATAGTTTCTTAGATCAGATGACTGGTGTTTCTTCATGAATTCGGGCTTCGGGAATTCTGGTTCAATTTGAACTCCTTTTCACCGAAGTGGCCAGTGTTGAAGTTGACCACCATATTTCTTGGTGCGCTCTGGATAGATCAATGGCTAATGGGATTTCATGACTTTGTGAGTTTGTTCCTCTACCTTATCTCCAATGTCCTGAAACTTATGCTATCCTTCCATTTGGATTTGATCAGTGGCTCTAACTGATCTGATGGTTGTGATTACTCCCAGAAACTATCTCAATGAACAAGATTATTCCTTGATCCTTCACAAAGGATTCTTCTATGTTGATTCTTCTGCATGATTTCAAATGCACCATCTCTTCTGAGATTTTGAATCATAGGATCATTGTTGATCCTATTGTGATCAACAATGATAAAAAATTACTTTTGCCACAAGGTGAACTTCCTTTTCTCTGATTACTTTACATGTTTGACTCATGTTTTCATCAATGACAACACACAATCAATAATTCCAACAACATCCCCGTTTTTCATTGAGGGAAACATATTTTTAAAACAAAAATGAGTTCATACCTTTTCTCCCCCTATCACTGATATTCTTTTCTATGTGATAGCAAATTTGTTTTCTTCTTAACTTTGTTTTACTGCTTCTCTCCCCCTTTGACATCAATGACAAAGACTAAGGATTTGACTGCTTTTCTCCCCCTGTGATGATGATTCTCTCTTCTGAAATTTCTCTCCTCCTTTGACATCAATGGCAAAGGGTTGCCCCCACTATGATCAACCTTTATCTGTCTGCATGCTACTGACCAATATGTTGAACCTCAGGTAACTCCCCTTGCAATCATGATTTGCCTGAAATGGATGAATCCCCCTGTCAATTTGCTCTCTCTACCTTTGATTACTCTCCCCCTTTTTTTATAAGGGGTATCTCTTCTTGATGGGTTCTTTCCCTATGTCATCTCTACAAGATGGCATGTACACCATTGTATACAACATATTGTCACCGCTACAGATACTGCTGCTTTGTTGGAACACTGCACAAACGATCCTTGGACCTGTCCATTGCTTCTCAATGATCTCTTGACCAAATGTATCCATCTCTATCCACAATGCTTCTCTACTCTAAAATTATTTAAATTCATCTAAGAGATGGTTATACTTTTCTTGCTGCATGACGATAATTATTTGTACAACAATTAACTCCACTCATGTTCACGTGTTTAGTCTTTGCTATCCACATATGTGAGTGTCCTGGTTTCTTATCCTTTGTTCTATGATATTATATTATTGCAACTTCATTTTTCTTCCATATTTCATTTACTCCTCTTGTCATATTTTATGAAGCATTTCTCATTGACTATCTCCTTGAGTTCCAACAGTCCTGGGATTTATGGCCAAATCCGCCACAACTGTATCATCTCATAGTGTGACAATGTGCAACAATATGTCCAACACGATTGCATTTCCAACATCTTACATTGCTTTTGAATCTACCAACATATTTCTTCCATGATGCCTACAATCCAAGGCTCTATGATCATATTCATTACAAGAAAAACAATGACCATTAAAAACACTTTCATACCGACCCCTTTGACTCATCCTTAAAGGTGTCTCTCTTTTAAACTTGCTTTGAGGTGTAGGCGTATCTTCTTGATGTCTTCCTTGATCTGATCTTCAGAATATTGTAGTGTTGATTTCACTCTTTGAACATAAAGGACCTGCATCATACCTACTTTCACCCTTTACAAATGAAGTACCTACATTCAAGCTTCATAGGAGTATCTTCTTGATGTCTTCCTTGATCTGATCTTCTGAAGATTGTAGTGTTGCTTTCACTCTGTTGAAACAAAGTTTATTTTTTCTTCTTTTAACCTAAAACTCAAGTTTTCTTTGGTCATGGAGTCGCCCTTAGTTATAAAAAGGATTCAAAGTCTTTCAAGAGTTTCGGGTTTCAGGGTTCGTCTATTCACGAAGTATGAATTTTAAATAACAACTCCAAAGTCTCGATACCGAAGCCAGCCTTGAAAAGTGATTGTTTAAAAGAAGTTAAACCGTTAAAAGAAATAATTAAAAAGTTTAACAACTTTCTAAGTCTTTCATGTTTTCTTTATCGACCATCTCAAATTAAACAACAATTCAAAGTCTTGATGCGCTTTTTACAAAATCTCTTTTTAATCGTGATTAATTAAACTTTAAAACACACTTAACAAATCGTTAATCAATCGCATTTCGGAAAATCAAAGAGTTATCAATCTTTCACACTAAAAAAACCCCGAAGCCCGAAATCTCGAAAGTATTAAGCACTTAAGCGTAATTAAATTAACATTAAAACAAGGATAATGATATTAAATGACTTTTCCCGTTTCACTATTCGGGAGTTTTCGAATACATTCCTTTCGAAATCCCAGTTTTGAATCGCCGATATGTGGTAGTATTTATAACAGATTAATAGAGATACTTTTAGTGTAAAGTGTGTATCTCCAGGTGTACCATCCCCATTAAAGAATTTATTTTTTATCGTCTGTATCAGTATGCTCAATTTAAGGAAAGTTAAGGGTCAATAAAGGTTTGTTATTTCAAATTTCATTCTTACTTTCAGACAAGAAGTGAGTTACATTCAAAAGAGCTCGCACATTTCTTCTCTGTAACAGGTTTTCATTTTTAGTAAAAACATCATGGCACCCAGAAAAGCGCCTAAGAAGAGTGAGGAGGTCGATGAAAGCTTAAATCTGGATGGAGATGTTATATATGATACTACGTCACATGTTGTGGATTCAGTCAAGTCCTGTAGGAATCTTTTTGAAATCTTGGAGTATGAGGTTAGGAATTTCCTCGACGATTTCAGAAACGAAAACACTGAAAATAAACTCAGAGATATAGCAGAGTCTGAGATCCATAAGATAGCCACACGACCGAGACTCATGCCATACAATGACATGATAATTTGGGCTTTAGAAAAAATCAACATTTAGACAAGGATCATTCTAAATATCCAGAAGGTCGTTGTCGGCTCATTCAGACCATAGCACATCCAAGTAATGTATAAACTATCACCTGTTTCTAAATACATTATAATTTTGAATTCATAGAATAATTTCAAAGAAAGGAGTGTACAAAATTCGATCAAACATATCCAGGTATAATCAAAGAATGGTGGGGAATTCCAACAAAATTTAGAGCTGATACCCATGGCATTTATGCCACAACACCATTAAATGAATACATGGTTTATATAGCAATAATGTTATGTAAAATTTTCGGGAGGAAAATCCCTACTCATTTCCCCGCGGAATGGGTGCCAATTATACATGAGGTAGTCGAGGGTTACACTTTCAACTGGGGTAAAATTTTATCAGATAACCTAACCAGGGAGATTGTAGAGTATCAGAAAAAAAAATTGAAAGGTTGACCTATATATTTTTACATGTCCACATATATTATGGATGCTATATGTTACATGAATCCATTCACCTTGATGAATTGGAGCTAGAACCTAGCCTGTGCTAAACCCATTCATGTTTATCACTCTAAATTATGGGAGGAGAACGTTAAAGATTTCTTTTACAAAATCTGTCACTACGTAGTGATACCTGTGCACCAAATTTTGTATGGTTATGCACCCCCTCGGATTTCAGAGCAAATCGTGGGAAACCTCAGAACAATTGTAGATTGGTTTATTGAAGAGAGTTTCTCTTATGTCATATTTTTTGGGTGCTCGATTCCTCCTCACTCAGTTCCAAAGTTCCTTCCTGATAGACTGGTGTGCAGGGAGGTGGCTTACCAAATAATTACAGGAGGTATCGGCAAAGAGCTTAAAGAAGCCCAGAAAAAATTTTGGCCAATTTTTCCCTTACAGGTTGGCAAGTTTTCGCTACTAAACTTTGGCCATTCCAAATTAGAAGTTGCGGCATTGGACAAAGTTAAACTGGTAGATTTCGATTTCAGGAGGCATGACCCATACAAAATTGTGGGACATCACCTGGCACAATGCAACATGAAAACTATAGAGCATGAATATTACCCTCACGATGACATTTTTAAAGGGACCAAAAGCTATGAGGAGGTATTAGACAGGGTCCAGACACTATCCCCAGACCTGCAGGCCAACTTCCTTGCTTTCCAAAATCACAGACGAAGTGGGGTACCTAAGACACTATAGGGAGAAATGGTAACCTCTCCTCCAGAATAGGAAAGAATACCTCCAGGTTTCAAGACAAATCCTTCTGACGAGAAGAATGCATAAGAAAATCCAAAGAAGACTGAAGCATCTTCACAAAAAGCAGAAGTTTCACAAAAAGAGCACCCAAGGTCGGAAACAAAGTCTATGCTCAAGACACCTCCAAAGTTGAGTCAAACAATTCCACCTTTATTATCAAGTATTCTTGTTGATATCCCCAAAGCAACATGAGAAACCCAATCTACAGAGTTGGGAAGCCCTATTACATCATTGATTCCTTTACAGTTAACATTTGAGACTCCTCATCTGGAAGTTATATATGTAAGTGACCTCACTCCCATATCTAGAGAAGAGATACCTTCCTCTGACTACTTTTTCAGTAGGAAGAGGAAAGTTGTAGTGAAATAGGAAATGCATTTGAAAGAAGGCACAATGGTAAAGAAACACAGAGTGCTCGTAGATGGACAGAACCTAGAAGAGGAAGATTTTTCCACAGAGGTAGCAAGTTCTATGGGATCTTTGGAAACATCTAACTTATTTTCAGTTGACAATCTGAAAACAAAGAGAAAGCAGAAGAATCAGATGATTGCCCAGTTGCAGAGTCAAATAAGGAACTCATAGAGTACTATTAGAGAGGAGATAAACAAAGGGCTGGAAAAAGCTAGAGCCATTGACAAATAGGAAATTCATCTACTCAATTATAATTTAGATGAGATGTATAAGAAGATTCAAACCAGTCAAGGGCGGGTCAACCAACAACAAGAGTTAGCGAGGTAGTTGAAGGATAGGTTGAATTCAATTCAAAATCAGGTGATAGATTTAAAAGTTTTTCAAACCCAGGCACTGGAGGTGCATATGAAGATAGAAGCAGAGCAACAAAGATTGATTTCTAAAGTATAGGTTATTCAGAACTATTTCTGAGAAGTAAGTCAATCTTTCAATAACATTGTTTTCAAAGAAAAAGAGGCAACCTGGGCTGCTTTTCAAAAGGCATTTGTACTTTCAACAAAAGAAGAGGTATAAAAAACTCCAAGGTTATCTGTCATAGAGAAGATCAGGGGTGATGTCATGCTTAAAGTATGGGAGGCCAACATATCCGAAAGCAAGAAAATGGCCAAGGAAGTCAAGGATGATTGCGAAGAAACCTTTGATTTGCTAGACAAAGGATCATTGGGCATTGGAAAAGACGATTGTCCTGGGATATTAGGACAGATCAATATTGTAAGACATCAACTAAAACTCAAAGAGAACTTGAATGAAATTTAGATTGAAATTTTGCAATCAAAAGAGATTGATGTTACCCAAATACATAGGTGGTTGGTGAAGCCAAATTTAAAATTGCAATCAGCTAAGTTTGATGACAAAGGGATTGAAGATTGATTGCTAGAAATTCAGAGGAAGCTTTATCTATTCGAGGCAAAGGATATACCAGAGCCCTCTAGATTTCTAGTGCATTTTCTAGAAAAATGTATTGGATGTCTTGGACCAAAAGAAGGAGATACTTCAAAGAAGAAATGAAGTATCATATTGTAGGCTCATATTATCAAGATGATAGAGAAATAAAAGATAACCGTGCAAACGGTTCAAGTTTGATTTTTTGTAACCGTTATCCCCTAGGAGTTAGGAAATCACCAATCATCAAGAATTGGTGAATTTGTATAAATATAATTTCATAAGACTGAGAAAAGTTTTTTTTGCGACCGATTCTACTAGAGAAGTTTTCTTCATTTACAATGATTAATGATAATACAAAACGAAGATTCCGGATTCCATCGACCCTGAGTTATGTGTTCCTCTTTACTTTCATTTTCAACATCTTTCCCTTATATATATTTGATGAATGTTTAACTACAATTTAGTACAACATCTACTGTGGTTAAGAGTTATTTGGTCATCTAATTGTTTACAGTTTTTCCTCTGTGCTTGTTATTAGCAGGCTCAAGAACTGTAGATTATTCAGATTACTATATTTTTATCCTTCATCAAAGATCTCTTGTCTTTCTTCTCCCCCTGTTGCAAAGTGAGATTCCTCCATGATTGATGCCTCACATTGTTTAAACAATTTTATGTTCTTCTCCCATCACTTTCATGATTTTTGAATTTGACTCAGGAACAAGAAACGACCTTTGAAACTGTTATATTATTAATTTAAGTTTGGGAATTTTTCTCTTATAATCCGAAATAGAAATAGAAAACCTTGAAAACTGAGTAATAGATTTTTTAACCTTTATCCCTCATGACTGACCCGGTTACGAGACAACCCAATATAGAACCCGACCTTTTAGATCAGACTAGCATTGCTTTAAACTTATTTAACATTATCTTGCAGATAGCAAAAACCCGGGTTGAATTAGAACATTCATGGGCAACAATTGAACGAGATATAAGCATCCAGGAACACTGGGAAGATAGACATAGACAGTTAAGAAACCAACCATAGCTTCTCTCTTTAGTAACTGACACATTTTATACTGTAACTGTCTCTACCTTTTTTAGGATGCCTAGACTTTATATTTTAAAGCCTTAAGTATAAACTCTGGAACAACACACTCTTTGAACAGGAAGGTCCTGCATCATACGTGCTTTCACTCTTTACAAATGAAGGACCTTCATCAAGCTTCATAGGAGTAGCTTCTTGCTTGTTGTATCCAAAACTAGATTTATCATTTGGTGATCTTTGACTATCCAAGATCTTATCTAGGATTGTAGAGTTGTTCGTGAACTTGAAATGGGTTTTTGACTCCTCAACTTTCTTTCTAAGAT
The DNA here is from genome assembly GCA_009831015.1 of Picea engelmannii. Classification (NCBI taxonomy): domain Eukaryota; kingdom Viridiplantae; phylum Streptophyta; class Pinopsida; order Pinales; family Pinaceae; genus Picea; species Picea engelmannii. Next base: position 466,930 of record ML783994.1, read on the forward strand.
AAAAAAATTTTGCTTCCAGCTTATGACATGGCTCTTCCCTTTCGTTTGACTGGTTCTTCACTACCTCCTCTCTTCTTTTGGCTTCTTCAAGTTGGGTCTTCAAATTGACATTGCTTTCTCTTATTTCTTCTAGATCTGCAAGGCTTCTGTTAAGCTCATCATGTTCCTTCTTCTTTTCTTTTTCTTGGCTGACTTCATTCTTCAATCTCTTGATCTCTTCTTCCTTTTCTTCCAAGTGAATATCTTTCTCAGATATGACCTTTTCATTTTCATTGAGCATTTCCTCTATTTCCAAGATATACTTTTGATTATTTTCAAGGAATTCTCTAGTGTACTCATAAAGATAGCTATAGTTTGAATCACTATGGTCATATTGGTAATTAACAATACCCCAATCAATTTTATTTTTAATCTCTGAAATTTCTTCTTCTACTTCTTCCATGGGATAAATGCTAACAAAACTTTCTTCTATTGTATCTGAATCTTATTCTTTACTAGTAGGGGAACATTCAACATCAACATTATTTCAATCAGAAGATTATGGAGAGCCTTTACCTTCATTTATGGCCGATTCTTCCTTCTCATCCTTGATAGGAATGTCTTTGGTGTCTTCTATTTTGATTTGATACAACTTTTCTAACTTCATCCATACGTCCTTGGTGGATGTGCATAGTCCCATGCTTGCTTTGACAGTATCTGATAGTCCATTGAAAATAATATTCAATGCCACTTCATTGTTCTTCCTTACTCTTCTTTGGGTTGTGAACTTGGATAGATTATTTGAGGCAAAGGGTCCAAAAATACCTTCTCCTTTTGATTTCAAATACTCTTTCATATTTACTCTCCATCCTGAATAATCTGTCTCATCAAAGAATGGAACATCATCTATAGAGGGAACTGCTTGACCAACCATAAGTGTGTCCATGGATCTCCTTCAAGCTTGTTAGGATTATAGTGAAGGCTTGCTCTGATCCAAATTGTTGGACACACCAGCCACACTAAGAGGGGGGAGGGGTGAATTAGTGTGTGGACTTTTACAACTTTTTCTCACTAAGTCAAGTTAGCAACTATTTCAAAACACAATATTATGCATCATCATTGTAAGATTGAATGTAATTGTTCACCAATGACATTCATCAATAATAAAGAACAATCAATCCATAAGCACAATGAACACAAGACACACCATATGTATGTGTAATATTTTTGTATTATGTTTTACATGTGACTACAATCATGGGGGTTTTATCAGCACCAACTAAAGTAAAGAGCACCAACTCTCAAGCAAGACTCAGCTTACCGATATTATGCAATCTATCCAACTAGAATTGATCTAGTAGTACAACCAACCCAAATACAATTCATCCAGTTATTGTATCTGCTCCAGCTCATAATCAGAGGTCTACAACAAATGCTCATCACCAAAATTCATCTTATATCTGAAATTTGCACCTTGATTGTGCCAAAGGATCACCATACCAGAAGTCATCGACCTCAAGTGCAGATCCATTTATTCACCCACTCACTCCCCCTTTTAAAATGAACCAAGCATAGTTGTATTTATACTCTTTCATTCTCAACTCTAGTTTAGTTTTAGGGTCGACTTGTGCCACAAGTTACAACTAACTTTCCCACTTACAACAACTTTGGGAGAAATGCATAACCACCATTGACCATCATTCTGGGTTTTCAACTTTAAACCTGGCATACCACCTATCATCGAAAAGGGAACGATGAGTTATAACCTTCATATGCTTTCAACAACCATCTAACCTATTTTTGATAAATCAATCATAGGTATGGATCGATTTCTTTTCTCTCTGCAAATGTTGCAGAAATCAAATTATGTAGAGGCGCTTCCTTCAAGCCATTTACATGTGACCATATTCTTATTAATTTAGGAAATGTTCCCAGCTCCTCATGGCTTATGTGTTTGTAACCCATGACCGAGGTATGTGTTGGACCTTGACCAAGTTTTGAGGATCCTTCTTCATGTTTGACCTATTTTGGGACTTCGACTGGCTGTCGAAGGCGAAGTGCAAGTCGAAGGGGAGATCGTGGGATCTCGACCCCTTGTTTAGGTATTTTTGGGTTTTGGGCTTATGTAACGGGTATGGGGATATCGACCCATGGTTTTACGCATGTTTAGGCCCATTTTGTAATGTATAAATAGAAAACTAGGCGATGTAAGTAGGGGGTGTATGTGATGCTAAGTGTTGAGACGATATAGGCATCTGCATGATGATGTGCTAAGTGCAAGTGATAGTTGTACATGCTTTGTGCATGTTGTGTGAATCTTGCAAGGATAAGTGCAAGTGACTGTAAGAGATTGAATATAATATTTGTGTTGTAACCTAGCTTGGGGAAGGAGGATCTGGCGAGGTGCATGCATATCTCCTATCCTATGCGGAGTAGGATTTTGTGGCTTTGTACATGTAGAAGATTGAGAGAAGATAATAAAGAAGAAGAAGAGTTAGTGGACGTAGCCCCAGGCTGGGGGTGAACCACGTATATCCTATGTTGCTATGATTTGTGTGATGTATTGATGTGCTATGTGTTTACTTTCATAGTGCTTTGATTTAAGATGAATGATAGATATATTTGAGATGCTTTGTGCTTAATAATATGGATGAATGCTAGATCTAACCTATGTGAATGTGCTTAGTGCCTGAATATACTAGATACTATTTAAATACTGATGAATTGTAACTGCTAAGTGCTTTGATATAATATTTTAATCACAGATCTGTGTCCTAGATAAGGTTGCAGACACTGGAGTCTTGCAACCACCCCTACCTCTACCTCTGGTGAGAATTCATCTGCTTCATAGGTGTTGCTGAAAGGGATGGTATTTAGGGTTTTTTTGGTGCGCTCTTGAGCATTGAACCCTGGGTCTGCCCCTGTGCCAACACTTTTGCGAATTGTATCCAAGCCAACTCGTTGATATTGCATTGTGTTTACTGAGATCGACACCTATTCTATTGCTTTGAGCACCCATTCATTAATCTAAGTTATCTAATCTTGAGCATGTATGTCAAACTAACTCAGCGCAGATGAAAAGTGTGTAGAATAAGTTCTAATTGATTTAATGGTCGAGAAAGTAATGTCCACAGGAATTCAAGACTCATCGACGAGAGGAGTGCAAGCCTCCCTGTCGATTGCTCATGGATCCAGACCATCCCAATCTGCAGCAGAGAAGAGAACCAAGCATCGATATGACTTGGTGAACGTGAAGTTAATCCCGACTATCCTTCCCAAAAACATCATGCCTTTGGCTAGAATGATGTGTTGTGATAGTGTCCCGAGGGATTTCAATTATACAATGGTTACTGCGTACCTCCCGAAGGGGATACGTGCAATTAGAACGCAACAGGATAAGATCGTGACATTGAAATTCAACGACTTCAACCTAGGGGACCACAAGAATTACAATATGATTTCACCTCACAGATAGTTGACTAGGATGAAGGGGAAGAAATCGAAAATAATCTCTAAGCCATGGATTATGACCCTCGCGCAGTCCACCATCCTAAATGTGATGAAGATTCCACATTTTGGAAGGCACGAGGAGGTTAGTGCATGTGTTAAGCTCCTATTATCATGTTACCATGACAACTATCTATGGATAGATAGGCACATCACAATTGATCTGACACGGATCTATCAGATCACCGGATTGAGCATGCAGGGACCTGACCCACAAGACTTTTACCCAGGGAAGGTTGCAGACTGCTCATTGTCATAGAGAATTAAAGACACATATGGCGATGTATAAAAGGGGATGCAAGGCTACAAGGTAGCTTCCATCCAGAATGGTGCAGTGCACCTAGTCTGCCAATTAATCGCAGGAAAGCTGGTAAGAAAGAACATACCTACGCAGGTCACAGGGTTCGTTGTTGACCTTGTTGACAAATGTGTAGAAGGAATCCAAATGAACTGGGTGAAGTACTTAGTCAACCAGCTCGAATTGGATTTCCGCGAAGCTCAGGATCAGGGCTATGAGTTCCATTTTAGTCGGTTACTGATCCTCATAGCATTTACTACCTGGGATATGCCAGAAGGTGCGAACTTCCTGGACATTGAGCCATTCGAGCCAATAACTGTGAAGTTCACCACGCTCTGGTACTCGAGCGATATGGGAAAATAGTGGTAGTCAAACGTAGTATTTCACACATAATATCTCCAATTGAAGAAGGCTATTGATGTTGTCCCTTGTATGACGCTGAAAACCCTGCATCGGTTCAGACCCCTCATGAAGTTTTGCGCAGATCAACACTTTATTTATATCACTGCACGTGCAGACGAGCATAAAGAAGAGCTCTAGTCATACTATAAGCTCATAGAGGAGGACCTCGAGGAGATAACCAAGAAATGGTCTGCAAAGCTCCTTATCCCTGCTGACCTTGCAGAAATGTCTGATTCCAAACTAATTGGCAGCTCAAAGGCCACTCATGAAGAACGTGACACACTTGGAACCAGCAGAAGGAAGAATATAGAAGAGGTACAAAACCTGAGAAGCGCATAAGAAGAGACCGCTTCAGAATCACCGGGACGAGGAGGTGATGATGAAGTAGATAAAGAGGAGACCATTGGAAAAGATGATCAACAGAAGAAAGGTGAAGTAACACTGCCTAGGGATCATGTTGATGAGACCGATCCCTCTAAGAAAAGAAAGGTTTCCCCCATGAAACCCACCTCGAGGAAGAAATACAGAGCTAGTAAGACCAAGTTGCAGACTATGCTCACTCTTGATGACTTCAACTTCATCATCATAGTCGTATCAGATGCCTCACAGGATATTATGCAGAACACCGAGGCCAAGCAATCAACAGTGTATGAATATAGGATTGAGACTGAAATCATAGGGGTACAACAAACCCTTCAATCCAGCCACGAAGTATCCATTATGGTGCAATGGTTATCCATCGTTTATTTTAAATGTTTTTTTCCATTCATCTCCTTCTCTAATCCTAATCTGATGATACCCTTTTTCAAATCCAATTTTGCAAAATATTTAGCACCACTTAAGAAATCCATCAAATCATCAATTCAGGGTAATGGAAATCTATACCTGATTGTAATTTTATTTATAGATCTGGAATCTATTCACATTCTCCATCTTCCATATTTCTTTTGGCTTAGCACTATAGGAACTGCACATGTGATCAAACTTTCTCTAACAACTCTTGTACATGGTTTCTTATATCCTCATTCTCCTGTGGGTTCATTCGATAAGTTGCTTTATTTGGAAGGTTGTTCCCTAGAATTAAATCTATATGATGACTGATACTTCTTAATGGAGGTAATTCATTTGATAAATCATCAACCACAATATGAGAAAATTCATCCAACAAAACTTTAACTTCTTTAGGAAGATCATTTAAATTTTTACTAGTGAGAATTACCTTTGGTTTACCAATCAGGTAAAAGTGTACCTCTTCCTTTTTAATGTCTTACATAAAATATTTTCCAATAACCAACAATACCTTTGAGTTGTTTTCTTCATTTTCTCCTTCATCCTTCAATGGTAAGAGAGTGTGTTTTCTCCATATTTATCAAATGTGTATGTGTTGTTCCTTTCATCATGTATTTCCTTTCTATCATACTACCAAGGTCTACCTAGAAAAATATGACACATACCCATGGGCATAACATCACAAAGTATCTTGTCCTTATAGATTCCAATCTGAAACTCCACTTCACATTGTTCATTCACTATCAGTTGATGTCCCTTTTGCAGCCATGACACCTTATATGGAACAAGGTGTGTTTTCTTTTTCAAAGCCAACTTTTCAACCATCTCTATAGACACAAAATTATTAGTACTTCCATTATCAATAATGACTTTACAACATTTACCTTTTCTTTTGAAGATGATTATAAAGACAATCTTCCTCTGTGTAGGTTCTTAATCTCTTTATGTGGTTCATTAATATTCTCTTCATCATCAAATACTCTCAAACTTCGGGTACATTCTCATGTACACATGACTCCACACTTTCTTCTTCTCCCTGAACAACATTTGCACTTCCTCTTCTAGTGGAAGCAATTTCTGGACATTCATATGATCTATGTCCAAACTTATTACATCTAAAAAATATGATAGAATATCCCTTACCTATTTGATAAGGTTTTATCCCTCTTAAATCACCACCTCTTGGTGATTGTTCTTGTTGTCAGCTTCTACCTTTGGAGTTGAATATCTTCCTCTCCCAGCTTGTTGTCCTCTGCTTCTTGATGAAATGTGACCTCTGCTTCTCTAATTATTCTTTCTTGTTAGTTTTTCTTTTTCCTTAATATCAAACTAATATGCTTATTCAACCATGTTAGGATATAAAATTCCAATTTCATCTTGGATCTCATATCTTAATTCATTAAGATATCTAACAATTTTCTCATGATTCTGAGTCTATATGACCAACTCTTATATTCAATTTATAAAAATCTTCATTGTATTCTTAACTAACATACCTCTCTGCTTTAAATTATGAATTTCTCTAAAAAGATTAAGTTTATAGTCTTGGGGCATGAATTTACCTTTCAGTTTTGATACCATTATGTCCCAGCTCTTGATTCTTCTCTTGCCTTTGTTGTGCCTCTCAGCTTGTACTCCATCCCACCAAAGCAATGCATGTCCTTTCATGCTTGCCACAAAAAATCTTACCTTTTTTCTCATCAAGAACATTTTCATATTCAAAGTACTTGTCCAAAGTATTGATCATGTCCATAAATTCATCTACATTTAGGTTTCCTTCATACAATGGCACCTCCATTCTTGGTCTATAGAGAACTCCTATGATGGCTTTGATCAATTTTTCTTCAACACCTTGTTATTCAAGATCTTCTCCCTCTTTAGCTTCTGAAACTTCTTCTTCTTCATTGACATCTCCCACGTCAACATCTCTTCATTAAGCAGCTTCAATTGCCTCTAATCATACATGGAGATTTCTCATTTCTTCAATGACTTCAACATTTGCAACAAGTCTTCCTCAACCTCAACCTCTTCCTCCTTGTATTTTAAAGGCCATCTTAAATTATCCTTTCTTGGATGTTTTTCACTTTGATACCAAATTGATGACCAATATGGATTGATTCTCTCTCTTATAACTACAACAGTTTTGTAGAGGTTGTTAATTGAACAAAAATTCAAATTAAAAGAAAAAATTGAAATTACCTTAAACATGCACTAATGCTATTTCCTTTATCATGCAACCATACGCTGGAACCAAGGGCTTAAAATCAGACACTGGACTTATTTCTCATATGACCATATGCTAAGAACAACAAGCTTCTACGCAGACATGCGCGATCAATCTAGGTCGTTGATTTGGATCATGGGACTTTTATGGACCATTGATGGCTCTCAATACAAATCGGTGGCCACCCTCGAACCTAATTTCAACCTAATGTATCTCGATGTTAGGACATTGTATTGTTTTACAAACTTCAACACCTTAAATCTCTGATGGCCACAGTCCACTGTAATGAGATTTGTCAATCTTCGGATGCGATGATTTAATATCAATCGTCCAATTATTATAAAGGGTTTCTTATGTGGGTCGTTTCGTAACCTCATGTAGAACCACGTGGACGAGTAAAGGGATGCCACATATTTCAAGCCCCCATACCTTGGGGTATTGAACCTCCTATTGTTAACTTCCTCGTACTTTGCTGGTATGTTCTCACTCCACACCGTCGATCTACACTCTCGATCTACTAGTTCAAGTTAGGAACTATTTCAAAACATAATATTCTGCATCATCATTGTAAGATTGAATGTAATCATTCACCAATGACATTCATCAATGATAAAGAGAAATCAATCCATAAGAACAATGAACACAAGAGACACCATATGTATGTGTAATTTTTTTGTATTATGTTTTACATGTGACTACAATCATGAGGGTTTATCAACACCAACTGAAGTAAAGAGTACCAACTCTCAAGCAAGACTTAGTTTGACGATATAATGAAATATATCCAACTAGAATTGATCTAGTAGTACAACTAACCCAAATACAAGTCATCTAGTTATTGTGTCTTCTCCAGCTCATGATCATAGGTCTAGAACAAATGCTCATCACCAGAATTCATCTTCTCTCTGAAATTCACACTTTCTTTACTTCATCTTCTCTCTGAAATTTTCACCTTGATTGTGCCAAATGATCACCATACCAGAAATCACCGACCTCAAGTGAAGATCCACTTATTCACCCATTCACTCGCCCTTTTAAAATGAATCAAGCATAGTTGTATTTATACTCTTTCATTCTTAACTCTAGTTTAGTTTTAGGGCCGACTTGTGCCACAAATTACAACTAACTTTCCCACTTACAACAACTTTGGGACCAATGCATAACCACCATTGACCATCATTCTGGGTTTTCAACTTTAAACCTGGAATACCACCTATCACCGAAAAGGGCATGATGAGTTATAACCTTCATATGCTTTCAACAAACATCTAACCTATTTTTCATAAATCGATCCCAAGTATGGATCGATTTCTTTTGTCTCTACGAATGTTGTAGAAATCGAATTCTGTAGAGGCCCTTCCTTCAAGCCATTTACATGTGACTATATGCAAAAAACCATAGGCTTATTAATTTAAGAAATGTTCCTAGTGCCTCATGGCTTATGTGTTTGTAACCCATGACTGGGGGCTGGAACCTAGTCCTTCAGACTTTGGCCTTCGAGCGATTTCTCTCTTAAAATCATCCAATATTCTAAAGTTTCAACTTCCCAAAGTGTTTACCTCTCACAATGGTTGATCTGATGGTGAGCATGATTCTTGGAACCAAATAAACAATATAGATTCAATCCTTATACTATCCTTTCATTGGCTTAATCCAATGGCTATGACTTAATCAAAGGTTGACATGGAAGACCATTATTTATTTCAGGATTTCGGGACTTCAGGGCTTTGAAGGTCCAGGTAATTGTTGCTCCAATTTTCATTGGAGTTGGTCAATGTCGAAGTGTTCAACATGGAATTTCTTACATTATCTTTCCACTACGTTTTGATCTAACGATCATGTGAGAACTTGAAGGATATTAGATCAATGACCAACATTAACTTCATCCTTCGATGCTTTGGGTAGGAGCTGGTAGGAGGAAATATAAATCCCTAAAGGACATACTCCCAAAGTGATGTATCTTGTTGACGTCACTATTGATGTGGCACTGGCTGAGTGGCTACCACATGTCACCTAGATTTGTGACTTACGTAATCTAAAGTTCCAATTGGACCTAGACACTTGTCACCATCTGATTGCGCCACATGTCCTTAATGACGTGGTATTGCTGACGTGGATATCCTTATGTGTCACATGTCCTCCTCCTGTATCTAATGTTTGTAGGTTCATCTGAATCCTTGATCCAATGACTATGATCAGTTCTAGATCAATGGTCCAGATTCATTTCGGCGGTTGGGACTTTAGGTTATTCACTTTTTCCCACTTCCCAATTCTCCTAGAGTGAGATTCCCCGAAGACTAAACCTCGAGTAACTTGATTTTATATAACGATCCTTATTTAACTCGAAAATATTAACACGATCCAACGGTTGTAAGGAATTTGACTATTCGGGTTCTCGGACCTTTGGCCTTTCTTATCATATCCTTCCACTTTACTTGATCCAATGGTCGAGATATTTCTAGAAGTGTTCCTTAGATCAGATGGCTGGCGTTTCTTCGTGAATTCAGGATTCGAGAATTCTGGTTCAATTTTAACTCCTTTTCATCGAAGTGGTCAACGTTGAAGTTGACCACCATATTTCTTGGTGTGCTCTGAATAGATCAATGACTGACGAGATTTCATGACTTTGTGATTTCGTTCCTCTACCTTATCTCCAATGTCTCGAAACTTATGCTATCCTTCCATTTGGATTTGATCAGTGGATCTATCTGATCTTATGGTTGCGATTACTCCCGAAAAATATCTCAACGAACAAGATTCTTCCTTGATCCTTCACAAAGGATTCTTCTGTGTAGGCTCTGGCTTCTGCGTGATTTCAAATGCACCATCTCTTCTAAGCTTTTGAATCATAGGATCATTGGTGATCCTATTGTGATCAACAGTGATCACAAATAACTTCTGCCACAAGGTGATCTTCCTTTTCTCTAATTATTGTACATGTTTGACTCATATTGCCATCAATGACAACACACAATCAATAATTCCAATAGTTCTTGGGCTTATGGTAGTAGTTTTTCAATACTTGTACCATACTTAGATATTTTTGTTGTTGTAATCCACATGGCATCTTCGAGTGGGTTTCCTTTCTACATGACCAAGTACTAAAAGTACTCTTCACCCCTTGTCTTCTTTACTACGTTTTGGTCTAAGATAGATTTAATCTATTTTTGTTGTGCTATAGGTAGTTCTTTCTCCCAGTCAATGGTTTGAATAATGTCACTGCCAGGTGCATCTATGAAATTGTCTATTGTTTCCTTGAAAGGCTATAAATATGATACATTAAAAATTGGAGAAATTCCAAGGTTACTTGGAAGTTCTATTTCATAAGCATTTGAGGAAAATTCTGGTTCAATTTGAACTCCTTTTCATTGAAGTGGTCAACACTGAAGTTGACCACCATCTTTCTTTGTGTGCTCTGAATAGATCAACGATTGGCAAGATTCCATGACTTCGTGTGTTCATTCCTCTACCTTATCTCCAATGTCCTGAAACTTACACTATCCTTCCATTTGGCTTTGATCAGTGGCTCTAATTGATCTTATGGTTTTGATTACTCTCGAGAACTATCTCAACGAACAAGATTCTTCCTCGATCCTTCACAAAGGATTCTTCTGTGTAGGCTCTGACTTTTGCGTGATCTCAAATGCGCCATCTCTTCTGAGCTTTTGAATCATAGGATCATTGTTGATCCTATCGTGATCAATAATGATCACGAATTACTTCTCCCACAAGGTGATCTTCCTTTTCTCTTATTATTGTACATGTTTGACTCATATTGCCATCAATGACAATACACAATCAATAATTCCAACAGTTCTTGGGCTTATTGTAGTAGTTTTTCAATACTTGTACCATACTTAGATATTTTTGTTCTTTTAATCCACATGGCATCTTCGAGTGAGTTTCCTTTCTACATGACCAAGTACTGAAAGTACTCTTCACCCCTTGTCTTCTTTACTACGTTTTGGTCTAAGATAGATTTAATCTGTTTTTGTTGTGCTATAGGTAGTTATTTCTCCAAGTCAATGTTTTGAATAATGTCACTGCCAGGTGCATCTGTGAAATTGTCTATTGTTTCCTTGAAAGGATATAAATATGATACATTAAAAATTGGAGAAATTCCAAGGTTACTTGGAAGTTCTATTTCATAAGCATTTGAGGAAAATTTTCTCAACACTTTATATGGCCCAATATTTTAAGTTTTAATTTCTTATATCCCCCCATAGGAAACCTTTCTTTTTTGACGTGTGCCATGACCAATTCTCCAACTTCAAAATCTAGTTATCTTCTCTTCAAATATACCTTCTGTGTGTACTTGTTGTTGTTGTCTTTTAGTTGTTTCTTGACCCTTTCATGTAGTTCATGCATGCTTACTGCAAAATATTCACCATCGACACTTCTAATTTCTTGTTTTCCTATATTCCTTGACTCATAAATTCCTCTAGTATGCATTCCATACAAAAACGGAAATGGAATTAATCACGTGCTTCTATTAGGTGAATCATTATATGAAAACTTCACTTGTGCAAGTACCTGATCCCACTATTTGGGATGCTCACTTACCAGACATCTCAAAATATTTCCAAAGCTTCTATTTACAACCTTTTTTTTCCCATCATTTTGTGAGTGGTATGTTTAACTAAAGTTGAGATTGGTCCCTAACGTTTTCCATAAATTTCTCCAAAAAATGACCCACACATTTTGTGTCTCTATCGGAATCAATATTTTTTGGTAATCCATGCAACCTAACAACTTCTTTAAAGAAAAAATCTACAATGTGAGTTGCATCATTGGTATTCTTACAAGCTATAAAGTGCACCATTTTTTAGAGTTTATCAACAACCACATAAACTAAATCATTACCTTGTCGAGTTCTTGGCAATCCTAACACAAATTCCATACTTACAGAGTCCCATGGTTAGTATGGGATTGGAAATGGATGATACAAACCAATTTTGTCTCCTTCCTTTTGAATACTAACAAAACCTACATCTTTCAACAAATTTGTTGACATCAATCTACATTCCAGGCCAAATATGAAATGTACTTAGCTGAGAAAAGGTTTTTTTCTATCCAAAATGTCCTGCTAATCCACCACTGTGCTTTTCCTTCAATAGGTTTACCCTCATTGAACAGCTTGGAATGCATAATTTACTGCCTTTGAACAATAAACCTTCTTGAATCATATAATATAACCATCGATTTCTATCTCTACTTATTATATTTTCACAAAATACATAAGCATCTTTAAAATCTACATCATCCTTATACATTTCTTTCAATTCATCAAATCCTACAACATTTTTTTGAAACTCTTGTAAAATTAAACTGACTCTGCTTAATGCATTTGCTAGCTTATTTGATTTCCCACTTATGTGCTTAATAACACAAGTGAAATTCTGCAAAAACTCAATCCATTTGACATGTATCTGATTTAATTTTGTTTAACTGCTAATATACTACAAGGCATGATTATCAGTGTAAAGAACAAATTCCTTTGGCATGAGGTAATGTCTCCATTTATTTAGTGCTTGAATAATTGCATAAAACTCCTTGTCATATGAAGAATATTTGTGCTTTTCTTCATTTAATTTCTCACTAAAATAAACAATTGTTTTCTGAATTCCTGACTTAGAATAACTCCTATTGCGGTCCCACTTGCATCACATTCAACTTGAAAGAGTTTATTAAAATCCGGCAGTGCTGAAATTGGTTGTTTTGTTATCTTCTTCTTTAATAATTTAAAATTCTTATCAGTTTCTTCTTTCCATTTAAATGGTTGTTTCGTTCCTTTAATGGTTTAAATAATTGGAGCACATATTCCACTAAAATTCCTGATGAATTTTCTATAAAAGCTTGAGAAGCCATGAAAACTTCTTACCTCAAAAGAACTCTTTGGAGTAGGCCAATTTATTATAGCCTTTACCTTTTCTTGATCCATCATCAAGCCTTCTTCAGATATCGCAAATCCCAAACAAGCTGATTATGTCTTCACAAAACTACACTTTTTCAAATTGATCAGTAGCTTCTCTTGTTGGAGTTTATCTAAAACCAACCTGAGGTGTCTCAAGTGTTCTTCTCTAGAATGACTGTAGATCATAATATCATCCAGATAAACTATGACAAACTTACCAATGAATTCTTTAAGTACTTCATTCATCAATCTCATAAAAGTGATAGGGTCATTTGTGAGCCCAAAGGGAATTATCGGCCATTCATACAATCCATCAATTATTTTAAATGTTGTTTTCCATTCATCTCCTTCTCTAATCCTAATCTGATGATACACTTTTTCAAATCCAATTTTGAAAAATATTTAGTACCACTTAAGCAATCCATCAAATCATCAATTCAGGGTAATGGAAATATATACCTGATTGTAATTTTATTTATAGCTCTGGAATCTGTGCACATTCTCCATCTTCCATATTTCTTTGGTCTTAGCACTATAGGAATTGCACATGTGATCAAAATTTCTCTAACCAGACCTTTATCTAACAACTCTTGTACATGGTTTCTTATAAACTCATTCTCCTGTGGGGTCATTTGGTATGTTTCTTTATTTGGAAGGTTATCCCCTAGAATTAAATCTATATGATGATCGATACTTCTTAATGGAGGTAATTCATTTGGTAAATCATCAACCACAATATTAAAAAAATCATCCAACAAAACTTTAACTTCTTCAGGCATATCATTTAAATTTGTACTAGTGAGAATTACCTTTGGTTTACCAATCAGGGAAAAATGTACCTCTTCCTTTTTAATGTCTTACATAAATTCTTTTCCACTAACCAACAATACCTTTGAGTTGTTTTCTTCAGTTGCTTCTTCATCCTTCAATGGTAAGAGAGTGTGTTTTCTCCATATTTATCAAACGTGTATATGTTGTTCCTTTCATCATGTATTTCCCTTATGTCATACTACCAAGGTCTACCTAGAAAAATATGACACATACCCATGGGCATAACATCACAAAGTATCTTGTCCTTATAGATTCCAATCTGAAACTCCACTTCACATTGTTCATTCACTATCAGTTGATGTCCCTTTTGCATCCATGACACCTTATATGGAACAAGGTGTGTTGTCTTTTTCAAAGCCAACTTTTCAACCATCTCTATAGACACAAAATTATTAGTACTTCCATTATCAATAATGACTTTACAACATTTACCTTTTCTTTTGCAGACGATTCTAAAGAGTGTTTTCCTCTGTGCGGGTTCCTTAATCTCTTTCTGTGGTTCATCAATATTCTCTTCATCATCAAAGACTCTCCAAATTCTGGTACATTCTCATGTACATATGACTCCACACTTTCTTCTTCTTCCTGAACAACATTTGCACTTCCTCTTCTGGGGGAAGCAATTTTTGTACATTCATATGATCTATGCCAAAACTTATTACATCTAAAAAATCTGAGAGAATATCCCCTACCTCTTTGATAAGGTTTTCTCCCTCTTAAATCACCACCTCTTTGTGACTGTTCTTGTTGTCGGCTTCTACCTTTGGAGTTGAAGATCTTCCTCTATTAGCTTGTTGTCCTCTGCCTCTTGATGAACTGCGACCTCTACTTCTTCGATTATGCTTTCTTGCTTGTTTTTATTTTTCCTTAAGATCAAACTAATATGCTTATTCAATTGTGTTAGGAGATAAAATTCCAATTTCATCTTGGATCTCATATATTAATCCATTAAGATATCTAGCAAGTTTCTCATGATTCTGAGTCTATATGACCAGCTCTTATATTCAATTTATAAAACTCTTCAGTGTATTCTTTAACTAGCATACCTCTCTTCTTTAAATTATGAATTTCTCTAAAAATATTAAGTTTATAGTCTTGGGGCATGAATTTACCTTTCAATTTTGATACCGTTATGTCCCAGCTCTTGATTCTTCTCTTGCCTTTGTTGTGCCTCTCAGCTTGTACTCCATCCCACCAAAGTAATGCATGTCCTTTCATCCTTGTCACAACAAATATTATCTTTTTCTCATCAGGCACTTTTTCATATTCAAAGTAATTGTCCAAATTATTGATCATGTCCATCAATTCATCTAAATTCAAGTTGCCTTCATACAATGGCACCTCCATTATTGGTCTAGAGATAACTCCCATGATGGCTCTAATTAATTTTTCTTCAACACCTTGTTCTTCAGGCTCTACTCCCTCTTTAGCTTCTACAACTTCTTCTTCTTATCTGACATTTCCCACATCAACACCTCTTCATTGAGAAATTTCCATTGCCTCCAATCATACCTAGAGATTTTTCATTTCTTCAATGACTTCAACATTTGCAACAAGTCTTCCTCGACCTTAACCTCTTCCTCCTTGTATTCTAAAGGCCATATTCAATTATCCTTTCTTGGATGTTGTGCACTCTGATACCAAACTGATGACCAATCTGGATTGATTCTTTCTCTTAGAACTCCAATAGTTATGTAGAGATTATTAATTGAACAAAAAATCAAATTAATAGAAAAATTAGAAATTACCTTAAACATGCACTAATGTTATTTCCTTTATCATGCAACCATACGCTAGAACCAAGGGATTAAAATCAAACACTGAACTTATTGATCATATGACCATATTCTAAGATCCACGAGCTTATGCGCAGATGTGCGTGATCAATATAGGTCATTGATCTCGATCGCGGGACTTTTCTGGACCATTGATGGTTCTCAATACAAATCGTTGGCCACCACCGAACCTAACGTCAACCTGATGTATCTCGGTGTTAGGACATCGTATTGTTTTACAAACTTCAACACCTTAAATCTTCGATGGCCACGGTTGAATGTGATGAGATTCGTCGATATTCGGATGCGGTGATTTAATCTCAATTGTCCAATTATTATAAAGGGCTTCTTATGTGGGTCATGCTATAACCTCATGTAGAACCACGTGGACGAGTAAAGGGATGACACATATTTCAAGCCCCCAGAGCTTGGGGTCTCAAACCTCCTAGTGTTAACTCCCTCGTACTTTGTTGGTATGTGCTCACTCCACACCGTCGATCTACACTCTCGATCAATGGTCAGATCTGAAGCTTGTGGGTCCCCTTTAATACTTCAGCAATATCATTTAAAAAAAATCATCATCGATCCTATCATGATTGAAGATGGATCGTTATCCACCTTATAAAAATTCTCCTTGCCATTATAAATGTGCCATGTGTGTCATATTTTAGGACTTCGGGTCTATTCAAAGAAATAAACAACAAGAAAACGTCGATGCATGATGCCCGCAATGTTGTGAGATGCCGATTTAATTTCCACGATTTAATATTGACCATTCACGCCTCAAAAAATAAACACGCATGGATTTAACATGGTTTTGGTTCAAATATGGAACCCTTCTTCTTACAATCCTTCAAAAAAAACACGTATATTCTCAATCCAAAATGTACAGAAATTAAAATTCACAATTGTCTCTTTTTATTTAATTGATCGAAGGAAATAAGATTATATGGGAAGCTCGGTTATTTCCCAATCTATGCACACTTTCACACTCACACTCTACACTTTTTCCACATACTCACACCACTTCTCTCTTCTATCAATTTTTTAATACAATAAGGACCAGACCGATCCAATCCACGAAGATAGTATCGAATCTGACCAAAATTACACAAAATCTCTACTTAGCCTATAACAACCTGATTTTGATGTTGTAATATAGGATATGATCCAAACATAATTCCTAATTTATCTAATTGTTCCACCTCCTCTTACATTCGTTGAAAAACTACCTTCTTCTTGAACACCCTTGACTATTACAAAATAATCAACAATAGTTACAATGAGGAAACCAACTTCCTCTTAGAAAGTTCATAAGACCTTAGAGGTCAAATACTAGATTGTTATAGAAGATGCTCTTGCATCAATGTTTATGGAGGAATGATTTGGAAAATGGTATGGTAAAAGGGAACTAAGAGAATTTTTGGCTTTGACATTTGTTATCTATTGGGAAATCTCCTTGGCGAGGGACTCTTGTATTTTTGAAGAATTGTTTTAACCTCCTTTTCAAATTATTTCTAGAGTTGAATCTCTAGTTTTTGGCTGTAAATATGTCACAAAAACAAAACCTCCAAGGGAAATAGGTGACCTTCAGGCAGATAAGTCGATGCCTTAGGTTTTTTTCAATAGTGCTTAGCAAAGGATATATGATTTCAATAGTAGGGGAGGTGTTTTGTTTCTTTTTTATTCTCATTTCATCTAATTTAAGGTTGGTTTTGGATTTGGTTCAAGACACTTTGTTGAGCTCTATGCTTTAAAGGTATTGTTAAATTTGCAAAGGATACAAATATTCAAAGGTTGTAGGTCTTTGGGGACTCCTTGTTGGTGATAAATTGGATGTCGAAGAATCATAGTACTTCTCTTAGGAAATTGGTGGAGTATTACTAGATGTTGCTAATTATTTTGAACAAAACCCTTTCCATGTGTATAGGGAGCATAATCAAGAAGCAAATAAATTCTCAAAGGAGGGTCAAAATGTTCCTAAAGGAAAATATCATCTGGGAGAAAGTTTTAGATGGTGGTTCATATCAGTTTAAGGCTCCTTTGGACCTTGGTCCAAATTAAAATCCTTTTTATATGATCATTTCTTTTTGTTCTCTAGTTATATTCAATGTTTTGATTTTCTTACATGTGTGTGATCATAAAAGGTTGGTTTTTGTGGTTAAAAGTATAGGTGGAGATAATGGTTTTACATGAAAATGCAGAAATGCACCTAGCATTGAACTTGTTTTGGAAAGATAGTTTTTTTTCTCATAGATTTAGGCTAGTTTCTACCCAAATAATAGTTGTTGAGCTTAACTATTATGTATCAATATGTGATATTTGAAAAATGTAATTTTATTTTTATTTGAATGTTTTTTTTTCAAGAAAAAAAAATACAAGACAAAGAAAATTTATAAAACATGACACAAAAATCATCAATATTTTTTTTTACACAAACTAGGAAATATTTTCTATTAAAATGGTGTGGTCAATACCACTAAGATAC
Source organism: Picea engelmannii (assembly GCA_009831015.1). Lineage (NCBI taxonomy): Eukaryota > Viridiplantae > Streptophyta > Pinopsida > Pinales > Pinaceae > Picea > Picea engelmannii. The sequence continues at coordinate 485,137 of ML783994.1, forward strand.
AATAGATCAGATTCAGAGTTACATAGCTATAGCTTGTTGACGCTTAAAAGCGCAACATTGGATACCATGCTCGCAAACGATTGCCAAGCTTTATTATTTAATTATATTAATAATATACTAGTAGGTGGGACCCCTTGTTTAACTTATGGCACTATGATGGAGAAGCTACACTTATATTTTGTTGCCTACGTATTGGTTGTGACACCGTTTCTGCAACTCATTTTCTTCAAATCATGGTTAAAATGCTTATGATAATATGTTGTGGGCAAGGTGATTAAAACAAGGAACAATATGATCTTAATTATCTCTCACAAAATCTAATTATGTTGCCTTTTGGATGAAAGAATTACACTCCAGTTTTAATTTTGATATTGTATATTGTCCATAGCAAAGTTGGGTGATCACCTCGACCCTTGCTACTATTGTTATGCACATTGGTTTGAATTTAAATTTGGTTTTGTTCATAGCAAGTTGTCATATGAGAAATATGGATAGTGGCAAGGGGTGGCACACTTTGGAATATCGTGCACTTTGCAAATTGTAACATGGCAAGTTTGGAATATTTCGTTACATTAATGGTTTTTAATGTTAATGGTGTGGTGAGTTGGCTAGTGGGTTTGTCTTGTACTAATCCATGAATGAAAATCTGAAGGAAGAAGCGACGTGCAGTAAATGCACGTCACTCAAACTCACTTCGAGCCCGCCACCCCAGTCATTCTTACATTTTTTCTCTGTTAGTTGCTACTGCTCCGCCTTGCCTGGTAGTGGAGGAAGTATACAACCCTAGTTTTTTCTCCTTACACAATATTTTACAGGTATGGGGTTTTCTTACTTCTCCATCCATGAAATTCTCTCTGCCCTTAAATTGAAATGTTGGCTCTAGTTTCTCATGGTATGTGCATTTATCAAGCTGTTATGAAATATTTTAGATTGTGTATTGGTTATTTGCAAGGTTTTGCTTCCTATGGTGGTTGTATTTGAGCCATGGTGTTGAAGGAATAGCGTGGTGTCTTTTACTTTGTATGAATGTTCACATTTCTTCATTATGGAAAAGAATTAAGTTTGGAACCCCGAGCCTTCCCTACCTTTGGTTCATGTTTTGAGTTTTCCCTATTTGTAACTCCTCATCGCTTCCTTCCTATGGGTTATTTGTACACCCCATCGACCTTTTGAGTTATGGTTCCGTGGTTAATATTCCATGCCTTGGTTATTTCCCTGTGAATGTTTAAGTGAAATATGGTGGAGGACTAAAACCTTTTGTGCCTTTTTCTAGCCAAACCCTCAGTTGTTAGTCTGCCTTCTTATGATCTCATTGTCACTGTTGCATGGTGAACCTTATGCAAATATGAGGACACTGCTTACCTGTATTTTGGTGGGAGAACTATTTGTGTTATTTTGGTTTGGGCATGGGTTTTAATTGGTGACTTTTTATGATGTGATGAAGGAAGTGTTGAATTCACTTATTCTTTAGAAGTTACTGTTTTTTATATGAAGCTCATGAAGTCGATAGAAATGTTGTGAATTATTGTTATATTATCCATGCTCGATTATAATAATGAAAATCACTTGTGGAGTAAGATTTTAATGCCATGCAACTGCTAAACCCTTTGTTTGAATTTCCCCATTGTCTCTACCACTTACTGTCATTGACATATCTTGAACCCCACGCATTACAGTGAAGGCGCTGCTTACTCTAGTTTGAAGTTTGATGAGAGCATTGTTCTTGCTCGGTTACTGGGGCACAGGTTTAATTGGTCTCTTGCTTGGCAATTGTGGGAAGAGTCTTGTACTCACCTATGTATTGGAAGTTACAATCTATTGAAGCTTGCATTCCCGATAACAAATGTTATTTATCTTGGTTAAATCGTGATGTTTTATTTTTTATGAAGGCCCCTGTGTTTGAAATGTCTGATGCTCGAATTGAATAATACTACCCAGAATGAAATTAAAAGAGGTTTCATTGAACGATGGTTTGATTTAATGATGGATATGAGTTTTGTTTTGGGAGCACTGTGAGTGACCTTGTGGGTTTTAAAGGACCTTTGTTGGGGTTGATGTTATGAATCTTGGCTCATCCACTCTAAGATTATTGTTGTATTCCTATACTGATTATGATGTTGTTCATCATTTCTGTTATATAATGATAATATTGTTATAATTGTTACCATGGTTAAATATTTCAGGGAATATCAGATAGATTACTGTGTAAAACAATTCAGAGGCCATCGAACAATTTTGTTAAAGAAGACATCAGTTTGGGTTATTGTTTTGGAAACAAAATATTGTTTAAACTTCAAAATTTTGGACAGAGATATATTTTGATTGCATCAAAGATAGCATGTTTTGATTTTTCACTTGAACAGTATCTGTAAATTTTCCCTATCATTCTACCATTTTTCGCTAATTACACTCCCTTCACGATCCCGATTTCACTTATTTCATCCATGTTCTGTGATATAAATTTTAAAAGAGAAGTATGTGTGGAAGCGAAAGAAAGATAACATAGCAATGGTTGAGGATTGATATTATTGATATTTTTATATACAAAGTTAATTGTTTGGTTAATTATTGAACAATATTCGTATATTAATTCCCTCCATGATACCATTTTTCTCTAATTACATTGCCTCCATATTTCCCATGAACCCTATCATTCCCTGTTCACATGGAAAATAATGAATGATGTGTTATGGATGGATTTGCATGTATCTCGTGTCAATTATGGAGCCAACTTTTGATTCATGTAAGAAGAGTGTCATGTACGGTTTATTAAGAAATTCATTACTAACAAATTGAAGCTACAGGATGAGATTTTTTAGTAGAGGCGGCAATGGTCTAAATAACAAAGGCAGGGGAAATTGGAATTGAGGACATAAGAGACCTAGATTTTCTATTCATTTTGACGTTGACCCACAAGAATTGAACCAATTGTTCCAAGTTGGGTTCTTTAATTGGGTTGGCCATGGGATAATGCACCCTTGACTAGAAATACCACCTTTCCAACCTCCTCAAAATATTATTAGCATTATTGTGCCTCCACATGTGTCTTTGCAGCCCGAAGTCCCCACAAATGATGGTTGGCAAGAAATTTTCCACCATCCTGTCTCTCACCATCATGGTTGGCCCACTATGTCATTTCCTTTACCACCACCTATCAATCCCAAATTTCAAATTTCCCATGCTATTTCTCGAGTTCAGTCTTCACATGTCAATAAGTGATTGAAAACCAATATTCCCCAACATGTGCAAGACAAAGGAAAATCATTTGTCTCCCCTTCTTCTCCCTCCACTGATTCCTCTAAATTTGTGTCTTCCCTCCTTCATTCAAAGGATGACTACTTCCATGTGATCAGTGAGATACATCCCCAAGGGTACAATCAACCACGGGCTACTTTAGAAAAGTCTAAGGGAAACAACAGTGAAAAAAGGAAAATTGCCTCACAAAGTGGAAAATATGGTTTTTAATTATATTTTATGTGATTCAGTTGATGAGGACAATGTTTAATGGTTTTCAACATATTTTGGACAACACACCCTATTTTTTATATTTTGTGGATAATGTGGATATATATTCTTTTTGGATATGATATAAATTATTGTTGATATTTAAATATCCAGTTTAAAAATATTCAATGGAGTTACAAGGGTGGAATATGGTCAAAATGATTATCTTTTGTGTGTTATATTTCATGATTTAAAAAGAAGAAATGACGGGAGTCACAAGGAGTCCCACCTACTTAGTTATTATTAATTAAGACCCTTAACTATATTATTATTATTTATTTCTCCTAAACTAATTAGTTAAGTTAAATCAACTTAACTAAAGAAAGTATTTGAACTATTTCAACTTATTGTGAAAGAATAAAAGCTCAATGAGAAGAAGAGACAAAAGGAGAATAGAAGGAGAAAACAAGACTAAGGTTTTCTCTTTAGTTACATGATATAGTTTCAGTTTTCATTCATTTATGAGTTTATTGGAAAGCCTAATTCTCTTGTTGACA
>ML783995.1:9041-19200 GCA_009831015.1 Picea engelmannii
GATGAAAGCTGCAACGTGAAGGAGGATATTCCTCCAAGCTGGAAGTTGGAGAACGATGCAGAAACATACAAGGATATCACCATAGGGGTTGCCAACGAAGCCGAAAAGAAACAGGAGGAACAACCACAACATTTTTCCAACCGTCTCGTGGAGGAGCACCTTCAATTCCTCTTCGAAATCAGGCAAAAACATGATGACCAGGTGCACTCACAGAGCGTCCTCAGCCAACAGATGGATATCCTATTCGATGCACTCACAGATGCTCCTGTGCGCACCAGATGCCCGAATTGCAGTTAGCGGTTCACCTCGGTCTACACTATACATGGACAACCAGGCCTAGTTATGGATTGATGTCTCTAGGTTTCAGTTTTTTGTCTATTTCAGTTGCAGAGTCATTGGTCTAGCGTACCACGACAACAAGATAGATGAAATAGAAATTTTTTCTTATTATGTCTGTGTATTTTTAGTCATGGTAGCTCTGTATACAGCTAGCCTTAGTGGAAGGTTGCAGAACATGGTTTGCATATTTTTGTTTTCGCAGACATACTGTAATTTTTTGTGTAAGCATTTTAGTTCCAGCAAGGCTAGAACTTAGAAGGGTGTGTCAATACCTAAACATCAAGTAGCCACATGTTCTGGTTTCCCTCTAGTGGCGGAACAAGTGGCTAACTGTTGGAGGCAGGCCAAAGCAGAAAAGCAAGGCAGTTTTGGGAAAGAAAGCATGCACGAGGAAAGTGACAGCTGGAAGGAAGAACAACACGCACACATGCATGGAATACCTAACGACGATAGGGTTAGGGTTTTGGTAATGTATTGTAATGGCTGAAGAGCCATAGACGTATAAATATAGACACTTAGGTATCATAAGGGGTTGGGATTTTCTAGAGATAAGTCGTTATTGTAGAGCGAGTTGTTGTAGTGAACTGATATGTAATATTTTGCTGTATGATCTATTTTTGTAAGCTGTGGAGATAGAGACGACGAAGGAGGGTAGATCTTGAGGGTTAGATCGTAGGTTGAGGAGCCTGGTGCGATCTAGTCCGCATCATATAGATCTTACCCAATTGAGAAGAACTGTAACGCGCACGACGCTATAGATGCGGAAATAGTATAATAAAAGAGCCAAGAGACAGATCTTTGTGGATGTAGCCCAGGAGGGGGTGAACCACGATAACATCTGTGTTGTGTGATGAATGCATGCATATATTTATTGTCTTCAATAGTTATGGTTATGTTTAATGAATGAGTTGCTATATTTCCTACTTATTCGCAAATGACAGTATATTGCGTTTACAACTTATAATAGTGGTTCAATATATAGTTCTCCTATCTCGCACTCAATCATAGGCTGTAAACACATGAGTATTACAACCACCCATTAAAGCTATCTCGGGTGAGACTGCGCAACGCATTCTGTATGTTGTGTTGCCTTTTGGTTTACCAGAAGGGATGATAGTTTTAGAGGCTTTGTTGGAAACCCGACAGACATGAACCATGGGTCACTAAGTACGAACTCATAATAGAATAGTAACCAACAAATGGTTCTGTTGCCGTTAGTAGGAACATGAGAGGATTGAGTAGATGATATAGGCTGAGAAAGAGAAGAGTAAAGAAAATAAGAAAGTAATGAGCCATTAGAAGGGGATGTTGAGACCATGGAATCCCACAAAAGCAGAGATCGAAAGCTGGCTAAAGATAAAAGAGCTGGAGTTTTCACAAAAAGACAACATAAACCCTAGACTAACACCTCGCAAATATATTGAGAAATATGTGTTTATTGATTTGCATGAAGTCTTTTTCTGTGATTTTCCACACTTATTGCAGGAGTGGATACTAAGGTTGAAGGATAACCACGCAACAAACCGGATTCGACAGTTAGAGTGGAGTCTAGTATAGATTGAGCAGCTACAATAGGTGAACAACAAATTCACTCGCGCAGTAGATTTTTGGCTGGATAGTATTGTGGCAGGCTTCATAACAGAGTTTGCAGTAGACACAGTGAATTCGTACAGCGCAGCGGAGCAAGAGTTTCTTCATGGACCTCGAGGAAGGTACATTCGATCGTTGTATACTTCTTTTAAGATACTGCTATATAACAAAGGTGTAATGATAATGGAGTCAGAAAACTAAACTTCCCTGCGTGCATGGGGGAAGGGGGGAAGCACTGACAGAAAGAGGAGAAAAGGAAGGAGGAAAGGATAAAGGAAAGAATGAGGAACCCTTGGACCCAATCATGATGGATGATGACCAGATCAAGTAGATCATGGCGACAAATGGAAAGACGTGTAGCAGAGTACCCTACAAATATAAGTTGAATACCAAGAAGAGAGTCATAGTTGTGAGGGAAGGCTTGGCGAGTGATGAGGAAGAGGTAGAGGATCTTCGGGCTATGGAGCAAATTGAGGAAATCCTGCGCGCAACATATGAGAGGAAGACGAAAGGTCCAAGAGCGGGAAGAGAAGGCAACAATCCTATCCATATTAATGTCACTGTGGAACCCATAAACCCATGTGTGACCAATACACCAAAGAGAACACCATCATTTAGACAAACGAAGTTCAGAAGTAGTCAGACAGAAGGAAGTACATTTACACAAGGAACAACAACTGGAGGAGCCAGTTCAGGCAACACTAGTCAAGTATCTACACCACGCGAAGGTAGTAGTTCAACATTCAGAATGGTAGGACACAATCCCACCAACAGGTTACCGGAATTCAAAGGAGAAGCGTCAGAGGACCCGAAAAAACATTTGTTCATCTGTGTGAAGATTTGGGAAGAAAAACAGATCACAGACGAAGTTACTAAGCTGTCACAACTAGCGATTACACTAAGGGATCATACATTGGATTGGTATATGCGTTTAACTACAAACAATCCACCAGGGACAACCAAAACAATTGCAGAAACAACTAATAAACGAGTTCCAGAAGCCAAGTTCAGAGGATCAACAAATGAACGAGATGATCGAAATAAGACAGAAACCAGGAGAGTCCGTATGGGAGATTGATCAGAGATTCAAGCGACTGAAGGGAAATTTAAAATATCTCATGACCGATATGCAACATTGACATGTGTTTGTCAACTCACTGCTCCCACACTTAAAATATACATTGCGAAAACAAAAGTTTCAAAGGCAGGCAAAGGCTTTGCAGGCAGCCCTGCAACTGGAAGAAAACTAGTTTCAACAAACAGACCCAACTATCGAAGAATTGAAGGAGGATCTGAAGAACTTAACGTTTCAGCTAAACCATAATTAGAATAAGGACAAACGAGAAGCCGTTTGGTGCACTACATGCAGGATGAAAGGACACCATAAGAACGAATGTCCTACATTCGCGTAGTATATGGCAGCAGGAATGCCAAATCCGTTACCAACAAGAGGATTATGGTGCAAAATCTGCAAGAAACCGGGTCACGACCCTTATCACTGCACGATGATGCAGAAATACCAAACAGTTCCAAAGAGTTCATATTGCAACTTTTGCAAGTCAGTGGGCCACGATGACAAAGATTGTAGAACCATGGAGCTGATGAGAGAGAGAACATCAAATGCATATAGGGTGCAGGCATAAATGATGACTGGGCAAGCCACACCACAATTTAATCAAGTTCCAGCTCCATACAACACTGCACAACAACAATATAATACTGTGCAACAACCATATAACAACACACAACCACAATACAACACCGCACAGTATAATCAGGTGCCTCAGTATAACGCGCCGAGGGGAGATCGAGCAGGCTACAGAGGTGGAGGGCGAATGAGAGGATGTTTTGGACGAGGTAGAGGACCAATGGTATGTCACAATTGTCAACAACCAAGACATTTTGCGAGAGAATGTCCGCTTCCACCAACGACGTGTATGTATTGTCGAGTATCGGACCATGATACAGAGGAATGTCCGATACTACTAGTAAAGATCCAGGAATAGAGGAACCAAAACAACCAAAACGTTCAATGGATTTTAGCCGAAGCAAGGGATGAAGGATGAAACATCAACATAGTTACCCGCGGAGGAGAGAAAAGAGGAAATGACGCAGCCCAACACGAGCCAACACAAAATCAACGGGTGAAGAAGAACACCAAACCAAGGAAGCAGTTTGACGCATAGAACGAGAAGACAATATTTAAGGAAGCCAGACATGAATTTTAGAAGGAAGACGTGGCGTCGACTTCAACTGTGCAACAAACAAGGAAGCACTAGAGTACAAGATGCCTCCATTATTGGATCATACCAACGAAATGAAACCCATGGGACATGTAATTATAATCAAAGTCTTTTTGAAATCATGTGTAAAGGTATTAAATGATCCATCATCTGTGAAAATATTTCAAAACATACTAGAAAAATGTAGCATCGAGACGGAAGGAAAACTAGAACCAAAAACAGTCAATCACCAACATACAAGAAGAAGAACTAGTAGGGAGTTCAGACTGAATGCCAACATCAGAGATTTCAACATGGGAGATATCATACTTGATCTAGGATCTGAAGTTAATGTATTACCAAAGAAGACATGGAAATGCATGGGAGAGCGCACATTAGGATATTCACCTGTTCAACTGAAACTAGCAAACCAACACAGAGTCCTACCAATTGGTAGACTAAAAGGAGTGACAATAGACTTGGATGGAATGCGCACTAAAACAAATTTTGAAGTCATTTAAATAGTGGAAGGCACAATACCATACCCAACGTTTCTTTCTCTGGATTGGGCGTTTGACAACCATGCCATAATCAACTTAACGACTAGGAAAATGAAATTTGAGTTAGGAGAATTCAGGGCCATTGCACCATTAGACCCATCGAAAGGGGAGAGGTTTGTAGGACCTACTTGCTTAGACTTAGAGGAAATCAACCAGTTGTACATGAAAACTGCGCGTGATGAAGATTATGTGAACCCAACTGCAGATGGGATACTTAGTTGGCGAAGCATTACTTCATGTGCAACAGACTCAGATACAGTTTTAGAGAACTGGAAATAAAGGCTACATGAAGTTTCCACAAGAAGATGTGCACGAATAGACCGCGCAGTAAGATGGGTAGGCAGAGAGATAAGAGAACCACATAGTTTCCACTGAATAAACGATTTGGAAACATTCTTGGCCCAATATGAAGATGTAGTTTTAGAGAATCAAACACTGTTATCATTTGATATAACACTCAAGGCCACACCTGCAAGATGGTGGGGCACACACAAAGAGACAATCACAGATTGGTACCATTGTAAGCGGTTACTGCGCATAAGGTTTGGTGCAGAACATAAAAACAACAAGCAACAGAGGTACGATGGACAGGGAGCACCAACAGAACATTTGGAGAAGTGTAGAATGTTGTGGAAAATGACACCCCTAGAGGAATGGCCTCATCATTTTATACACACTCTAGATGACATACCATGAAATTGGTATACAGACCATGAATTACGCAAAGGAACTGCGACCTGGATGACATTGCAACATAATTTTACAGTCACTTTCTCATTCGAGCATGAGAACCCCAACATAGATGCAACTCTTAAACATGTAAGAGGTGTGATATTCATCAAGGAACCAAAAGTCCAGCTCATAACAAAAGAGAAACAACGGAACAAACAGACAATCAAGGAATTGTTTCCATGTTACCATGTGCAAGAAGAAACACCAGATGAAGATGATCTACGTGATATTCAGATTGAAGAAGCAAAAGGAGAAAGATAAGTGGAGGGACCACCTATAGAATCATAAGTTATTGCCGCGACGATCAAGGTAAAGAAAGTCAACATTGGGACAGTGGATAATCCCAAAATGGCCAGCATTGGAGACTACTGCAATGCACATACAGTAGAAAGAATAACAAAGTTGTTGCGCGAGTATATTGACCTGTTTCCCACAACATTTACAGAGATTAAGGGCATAGCAGGAGAGCTAAGAGATATTAAGATACCACTCAAACCTGAAGCGAGACCGATCAGATAATGACCATATAGATTGAATCCAGTATATAAGCAGAAAGTCAAAGCTGAGATCGATAGGATGCTCGAAGCCGGAATCATAGAACCGGTCAAAGAGTTAGAATGGATAAGCCCGATGGTAGTGCAGGACAAGAAACAAGGAGGGATAAGGATATGCATCGACTTGAGGAAGTTGAACAATGTATGCCTACATGACCCGTTCGCTACACCTTTCATGGATGAAGTGTTAGAGAACGCAGGAGGACATGAAGCTTACTCATTCACTAATGCATTCTCAGGCTACCATCATATCAAGATAGAACATGAAGACAAATACAAGACCACATTTGCAACAGAATGGGGATCCTACCAGTACATAGTCATGCCGTTTGGACTGAAGAATGCACCAACAATATTCTCCAGAGTAGTCATCTCCGCATTTAAATAATTCATCCATCAGTTCCTAGAAGTATACCTGTATGATTGGACAGTCTATAGTTTTTTGAAATTCCATGTAGAAGTCTTACGGCTGATGTTAGAGATATGTAGGCAGTTCCAGATATCACTAAACATAAATGAATGCATATTCTAAACACCATTTGGGATACTATTGGGCCATATAGTATGCAAACAAGGTTTACTAGTAGATCCTACAAAGATTGCAGTAATTGTTAACTTACCACTACCAAAACAATCCATCAACTGAGAGCGACGTTGGGACACACATGATACTATAGGAAATTTATCAAGGGTACGTGTAGATTATTACACCAATGGAAAAGTTGTTAAGAAATGATACAAAGTTTCAGTCGAACGATGAGTGTCAACATGGTCTGGATACCCTGAAGGAAAATATGGTCACCGCACCAATATTAGTTTTCCCAGACTGGGAGAAGACATTACACGTGCATGTAGATGCATCGACCATAGCACTGGGAGCTATCTTAGCGTAGCCAGGAGCGGGAGACTTGGATCACCCGATAACATTTGTGAGCAAAAAGTTATCATAATCAAAACAGAACTATAACACTACAGAAAGGGAAGGCCTAGCTATGGTCTATGCACTGCAGAAGTTCATGCATTACTTATTGGGGAAACACTTTAAGATGTTCACATATCACTCAACCCTTAAATACCTAGTCAACAAGCTAGTGTTGGGGGAGAGAATCTGTTGATGGTTACTGTTATCGCACAATTTGTATTTTAGGTCACAGGCTATAGGATAGAGGACAAACTGGTGTAATAGGAACCTTGCCCACCCAATGTCACCTCGATGGGGAGGTTCTTTCTGTTTAGGGAGGTTAGCCCAGGGGAGACGTCCCCGGTAACCTGGGGTTTGAAGAGGCAAAGGATACAAGGTCAAGTTTTAATATTTCCCTCCTCGCAGGTTACCACCAGTATCAGATAGTCCGGCTAATCAGCCAATAAAAGAAGTGTAGGCCCTGTTGAAAACACCTGCCCGGAACAAGATAATAACAACACAATATATATATTTGTAGGCTATAACTCAAAGGGTTAGTACTTCTTTAACTATCTGATCTCATTTAATAAGCAATACAACAGATACAAGATGAAAGTCGATGTTTTGTTAATCAGCCTAAGAAAGATCATCAATTCATCAATATCTATACAAATGATCAAGCCAACAATATATTCAATCAATGATTTGTTCAATAAATGCTTGACGTCATCCTTCAATTGCTTATAAGAGTCAAAAGCTTGCTGCGTCAACCATGACGTCAGCCTAGGTTAGCAACGTTAGGGTTAGTTAGTTAGGGTTTCAGAAATTAAGGTTTAAAAGGTGGATTTGTACACTAGAGGCTCAACGTTGGAGATCTAACCAGTGCCTTAGGGTATATGGAGTCAAAAGTAAGGGCACAAGGTCTCGGGAGGATACAAACTTAGAGACTGGAAGGTAGGGTTCTATGGCACTGCAAAGGCAGGGCCCTAGAATCAAAATCCTAGGGGAAAGAGGCTCACTCCGGTGTTGCTTAAGCAAGGCCTCGTGCTCTTTCCTCCTTCTCTAAATAAACTTGGCAAAACGGCTAGCTCAAAGTATAAATTTAAGGGAGAAAGTGTTGCAAAGGCAAGGCCTTCAAACCCTAGAAGGTGAAACCCTAGGTGTAGTCAAACTAGGCCTAGGACGTCTCCTCTTTTCAACCTATAACTTCAACGCTAGCTCAGAAAAAAGGAAGAGAAGTGTAGCAACGGCTAGGCTATATCTTCTTTCTTCAATGGCTGAAAACTATTTCTCAACAAGGGGACATGTAGCAATGACCTACTTCTGTGCTTGCTACCTAGGGTTTTAAAATCAACAAATTTATAAGTAAATGCAAGAATACTAACCTACAACCATTCAATCAAGAAGTTTTGCAGGAAAAACACTTACACATCATGAAGAAAAGCATGTGCAAACCCTAGTTGTAAACCTTCCATGATAGAAATGCCATAAATGCCAAAAGAAATCCTTCTTCAAAAGTTGTGCCTCACTTTAAAACACCAAAACTACCCTAGTAGGGCGCAAGAATTAAGATCTCACAAGAGAGTGAGTTGTGTTATGTCCAAATGAGGGAAAAACATCCTCAATATATATCATTCCATGACCTTTAATTTACAAAATAGGTCATTAAAACAACCGACAAGGCTGACTACAAAAATTACACTATTTTTACATTAACTGCTAAGTAAAAGACACAAAATGAGCAAAAGGTGGGACGTCAAGCCCTTATGAGGGAGACGTTGGCCCTTTTTGGGCATGTCCAGCATCCAGAAGTCAGGCGTTAGCCCTTTTAGGGCTCCTCTAAGCTGCCACACGTGCCAGTAATCCCATCATACTGCCACACGCTCAAGATGACGTCTGAATATTCTGGGTGACGTCCTGTCCATCAAGAGGAAAATGTTCCATCTGAAGTGCGTCAACCCCCCTAGGTCGGGCTCAGCCAAAGTGTCCTGGGTGGAACATCCTTCTTTTCTTCATGTGCAAAGGCTCATCATAACACTGTCCTGTCTCTGCCACTGATGGGATCCCAACAACCATCTGATGGGCTCTTCAGCCCCATGGAGGTTTGAGCTAATCATCTCCCCATGTGTATCGATCCACTGGTACCTGTCCGTCGAGTATGGTCTTGCACATCAAAAACTTTGCCCTCCATGGGATCATCAGTCCTTGGGATCATAGCAATGTCAATCATATTTCATCATTAATTTTATCAAATACATGCATAAAACCCCTAGCATATCCTCTAATAGCTCAAAGATATTACACTAATCTACTATAGAAAGTTGAAGAAAAGGACAAGGTAACCTATTGGGCCACTATCCATAAGAAGAGGAAAGTTTCCAAAGGACATTATTCAAGCCATGTAACATGAGGTGGTATGGTCTAAGGATGTCCAGTCATAGTGAAGACCAGGGGTAGGTATTGTCCGTGGGTGCCTTTGTAGGAGGCGAGTTGTACCTATCATGGATGTAGTTTTTTCCAAGCCCCTTTATTACCTTTATTCTTTCTTTATTTATTACCTTTATTCTTTCTTTTTTCTTCAAGATCTGACCAGAGGACACTGCCTTGGTGTGGTGACTAGAGATGACAGTGTTACCCACGAGTATTTTCGCAGAAATGATAAGGTTGTCTCGTGATGAGACCCCCTTTCCCTTGGCCATGCAACCAGAGGGTCACTGCCCTGGCGTGGTGACCAGACAATGGCAATGTCATACTGCTAGATACCGATGAACATAATGGGTCGGCTCGTGATGAGACCTCCCATCCTCTTGGTTAGGTCTTGTTTCATTATTTTTCTTTGGGTCCCTTTTGTTTCTTATCGAGAGGCTTTTTATTGCCTTCTCGGGGATCCCTGGGCGAGGCATCTCTAGGTTTTATTTCCTATGGATTTTATCTTTTACCAGCTTCTTTTACCTCTTGGGCCTTTAGCCCCTTCTTCCCATAGGATAAAGTGTAACCCCTCAAATAGGTCATCCTAATGCCCGGACTAGGGGAATGGGATAGATGAATGGGAGATAAGATGTAAAATGATAATATGGTGGGAGCGGACGATGGCTCTTCAAAATCCCCCTGGTGGCTTACCAAAACCTATGGATACAAGCTTGCTAGGGCACCCCGTTTATCCCCCCAACCATGGTCAAGTGGGTTAGTGTAAGATCCAAGCAGTTGTCAGAAATGTAAGGAACCTGATGCATATATCTGAAAGTTATAATGATCAAACAT
>ML783995.1:19923-112921 GCA_009831015.1 Picea engelmannii
GGGATAACAGTTACTACTATTTCAAGAATTTGACTTTGAAGTAATAGTTAAGCCATGAAAATTGAATGCAAGACCTGACCACCTATCAAGAGTCACAAATGGAGAAGAACCTACGAATTTAGAAGACAACTTCTCGGATGTACATTTATTCTCAGTCCAGATCGCTGATGAACACTTCACAAATATCATTCAATACTTGAGTACAGGAACTGCACAACAAGAATATAACACCGCACAGAATAAATTCTATGGAGACATAAATCTTGGGTTCAATGGGTCAAAGAGGGAGAGAAAAACACCAAATTCTTCCACCTCTCCATGATCCACAAACGCTTCATCGACTGTATCACAAAACTGGAAGACACGCAGGGCACTGCTTTGCTTTCTCATCAGGAAATAACGCATGAGCTAACACGTTTCTACAAGGATCTCCTCTGAGAGCCCCATGTGGACCGCACCTCAACAATTGAGAGGGTGACTCAAAACATCCCAACTCTAATCACCCAAGAACAGAATGAAGCCCTCATGACACCCATAACTCAGGCATAAGTGGATCAGGGTATCCAAGACTTACCCACAGGCAAACCTCCAGTTCCAGATGGCTTCACAACGGACTTCTTCCACTTGTGTTGGCCAATTTTAAGAGACAAAGTGTGGAAACTGGTAGAAGAATCTCGCATCTCAGGCAAAGTTCTTCTACCACTCAACGCCACCTTCCTCACCCTAATACCCAAAGAAGAGAGGGTTACAAATATGAAGAACTTCAGACCCATAGTGATCTGCAATGTGATCTATAAAATCATCTCCAAAGTCATAGCCCTAAGACTCAAGCCAATCCTCCCCTTCATCATTTCAAAGGAGCAATCTGGGTACGTCGAGGGAAGGATAATCATGGATAGTGTCATTCTCGTTCACAAAATCATCCACTCGCTCAAAAGCACCCGCTCTCAAGGTATGCTACTAAATCTCGATCGTTCAAAATCTTTTGACAAATTAAGCTGGCAATACATGAGAGCTGTCTTAACAGCCTTCGGTTTCAGCGAGGACTAGATAGCTGAAGGCAAGGTGACCCCCTCTCCCCTTTCCTTTTTTTCATAATGGCTGAAGGCCTGGGCTACTATATCAAAGCCTCCATTCAAAATGGATCCCTTCAAGGCCTCCCTCTCCACGAGCTCTACCCTACAACCTCCCACAACCAATTTGTTAATGACACAATGCTTCTGAACACCCCCAGAGCGCAAGAAGCAAACAAACTAAGATCCATCCTCAATGATTTCATCGAAGCTTCAGGCACCACCTTTAATCTAGCCAAATCACAACTCTTCTTCTTCAACACGCCTATTGTAATCCAACAACACATTTCCCAGCTTTTGAATATTCCTGTCTGCACCCTTCCCTCTCAGTACCTGGGTCTCCCTCTCTCAGATTCGGTTGCCCGAAACATCTCATGGGACTCTCTCCTCCTCTCCATCTCCAACCGTCATAGCACTTGGAACTTCTGTTCCCTCAACCTCCCTGCTATAATAACCCTCCTAAAATATGTTCTCCAAGGCATCCCTGCCTACCTTTTCTCATCCCTAGCCGCCCCCCAATCTGTCATAAAGAAAATAAGGAATTTGCAGAGGAAATTCCTTTGGCATGGCCACAACTCGGAGAAAAAATGGGCCCTTGTTAGCTGGGATAAAGTTTGTAAGCCCAAATCTCTAGGCGGCCTGGGCCTCCGGGACCCTGGCAAAATAAATAACACCATGGGAGCTAAAATATGGTGGAGATGGTTCAAAACTCCAACATAAAATTGGGCAAATATTTGGAAACAAAAATATGCCCAAACATGCAACAAAGCCATCTGATCAGGATGCAGGATAAAATTCAAGGCTCTAACATCTGGAATGCGGCTTGGAAAAATTTCCCACTAATACAGGAACACACTTTGTGGGAAATTCACAATGGCCAAAGCGACCTATTATGGACAAAATCCTTGCTGCAACTTCCACCCATCCAATCAGAAGAAAACCTACAGCCCTATGAAAATCACATACAAGATCTTGCCACATGCAAAGTTGCAGACATGTGTAAAAACATCCCAATCAACTCTCCTTGGCGAAGCTGGAAATCAACCCATTGGGAACTTCAAGCAGCAAGGGACTACGACCTGCAACACTGGAGGCAAGCAACTATCCCAAGACGAATCTGGATAAGTACAGATCCAGATATTCTCAGATGGGGACATACACCCCAAGGAAACTTTACTCTCAAAGAAGGATATACTCTACATGAAAAAATTCAAACTTTGCAAAAAGACCACATCTGGACAACAATATGGAAATCAGAATTCTGGCCCAAAATCTCCATGTTCCTCTGGCTCCTTCTTCAAAACAAGATCTTAACCTGGGAAAATCTTCAAAGATGGGGTTTTATTGGTCCCTCAATCTGTCATCTCTGTTATCAACAAGAAGAAACTATGGAGAACCTCCTAAATAACTGTATTCTCAACGAGGAAATCTTGATTCAAGCCACCCAAATCATGAGAAGAACCAAATGGGTCAAAGATAACATTATGAGAAAAATCAAGGGCTGGGGAACTGACTCTTATAAAAGTCCAATTCTAAACAGAACCTAGAAAATCTTACCAGGCTTCATAGTTTGGCAACTTATGAAAGAGAGAAACATAACAATCTTTCACTCCCAACCCTCCCACCCGCCAGCTTCTGGTCCACCATCCTCTCGCACCTCCAGGAAACTCTTCAGCTCCAATTATGGACCCAAGAAGACTTCCCCACTGATCTGGGTGAGATTTCAATCCTGAACTCTTGGGGCTTCTCGCTATCACACTCCACCCCTCCACAACAACCCTCCCTCATAGCCAAAGCCTTCAATCCCTCTATTTGGTGTCCCCCCCTGCTTAGCTTTCACAAAGTCAACTTTGATGGTGCCTCAAAAGTCAATCTGTGTCTCTCAGGCTTAGGAGCAGTCATAAGAAACAACAAGGGACAAATTCATAGCCTCACCAAAAAAAATCTGGGATTTGACACCAACAAATCATCGGAAATTTGGGGTCTAATTAAAGGAGTGCAATTGGCCCTGGATCATAACCTCACCTGCCTGATCATAGAAGGAGACTCCAAAGTCATAATTGATCTGGAAACAAAAATCGTAAATGGAAGAGATCTAGAAACAATCACCCCTAGTTGGCGCCTCCTGGGCCCCCTCTACAACTTTCAGTCACTCCTTAGACCCTCTCTCACCCTCACCGCCTCTCACATAAGGCAAAGTGAAAATAAGGTGGTAGACAGACTGGCCAACACAGGGGTTGATTCCACACATCAAATTACTCTCACAAATTCCAGGCAATCCCGAAGCTCACCTCTATGGACTCATTCCATGGAGATATCCCAAAGGAACTACCCTCACCCAGATGGGGTGCCACCTGGAGAGAGATTGAGGACAGCTGGAACCGGGCAACCGATGGAGTTATTAATCCCGATCGCCAACCCCTCCACATTAATTCCTCCATGGCTCAAACCATGAGAGGAGTTATGTTAGTGCGCCTGACTGGTGAATTGGGTGAGCGAACCAGCCAGGCAGGGCGTACCAGCAGGACACAATGGTCACTTCTGGCTTCAATGGAGAACACAATGGTCATTTTAGGCTTATACAGAGTAAAGAGGTGCAACCATGCCTCTGATAGGGGGTCTCATTCCATTCCTCACCCTCCCTGGTGCACTCTTCCTGCTATGCTCCTCGGCTCTCATGAAAATTCTCAAACCATTGTTCTCTCCAACCTCTTTTTGTGAACGAGCGACATCCTCCCCATTTCCCTTCGCTCCACTTAAATTCCCTCTCAGCTTCTCCGTTTCCCTCCATCACTCAGCGCATCTCCCCCCAGCCTCCATTTCTTCCTTCCTCCACCTCCACATCCCCCCTAGCAAGCCTCAGGAGCGAGGAAATCCCAAGAGAGGTGCTCGCAACAACAACACCTCTCTCATGGAAACAGGATTACCCTCCCAAGGAGTGCTCATCGCTCACTTTTCCAGCCCACGACACACTTCCCAGAGGACGCGGTTGGCTCCTCTCTAGTTCTATGGAGCCAATCCGATCAAATTGGAGGTGACCTCCTCCATTTCTCACTACCCCTCATCTCCACCACCGCTTCACAGCTCGAGCGAGGTAAAAGAGGAGGCACCACCCTTGGGCGCGCACCCCACTTTGGATACCCACCTCTTCCCCCCTCCCCCATCGTCAAGCTAGGCAACCTGTACTATGGATATGAAAGCTGGAAGGTGGAGGAGGAGATTCCTCCAAGTTGGCAGCTGGAGAACGATGCAGGAACAAATAAGGATATCACCATAGGGGCTGCCAACGAAGCCGACAATGAGGTGGAGGAACAACCACAACATTTTTCCAACCATCTCATGGAGGAGAACCTTCAACGCCTCTTCGAGATCATGCAAAAGCAGGATGACCAGGTGCACTCATAGAGTGTCCTCAACCAACGGATGGATATCCTGTTCGATGCGCTCACGGATGCTCCTGTGCACACCAGATGCCGGACTTGCAGTTAGTGGTTCACCCCGGTCTACACTATACATGGACAACCAGGCCCAACTATGGATTGATGTCTCTAGATTTCAGTTTTTTGTCTATTTCAGTTGCAGAGTCATTGGTCTAGCGTACCACGACAACAAGATAGATGAACTAGCATTTTTTTCTTATTATGTTTGTGTAGTTTTAGTCATGGTAGCTATGTATACAACTAGCCTTAGTGGAAGGTTGTAGAACATGGTTTGCATATTTTTGTTTTGGCAGACATACTGTAAATTTTTCTGTAAGCATTTTAGTTCTTGCAAGGCTAGAACTTAGAAGGGTGTGTCAATACCTGAACATCAAGTAGCCACATGTTTTGGTTTCCCTCTAGTGGCAGAACATGTGGCTAATTGTTGGAGACAGGTCAAAGCGTAAAAGCAAAGCAATTTTGGGAAAGAAAGCATGCAGGAGGAAAGCTACAGCTGGAAGGAAGAAAAACACGTGCGCATGCATGGAAGATGTAATGACGGTAGGGTTAAGGTTTTGGTAATGTATTGTAATGGCTGAAGAGCCAGAAATGTATAAATATAGACACTTAGGTATCATAAGGGGTTGGGATTTTCTAGAGATAAGTCGTTATTGTAGAGCGAGCTGTTGTAGTGAACTGATATGCAATATTTTGTTGTATGATATATTTTTGTAAGCTATGGAGCTAGAGACGACGAAGGAGGGTAGATCTTGAGGGTTAGATCACACGCTGAGGATCCTGGTGCGATCTAGTATGCCTCATATAGATCTTACCCAACTGAGAAGAACTGTAATGCGCGTGACGCTATAGATGCTGAAATAGTATAATAAAAGAGCCAAGAGACAAATCTTTGTGGATGTAGCCCAGGAGGGGGTGAACCACGGTAACATCTATGTTGTGTGATGAATGCATGCATATCTTTATTGTCTTCAATAGTTATGGTTATGTTTAATGGATGAGTTGCTATATTTACTGCTTATTCACAAATGACAGTATATTGCGTTTACAACTTATAATAGTGGTTCAATATACAGTTCTCCTATCTCACACTCAATCCTAGGCTATAAACACATGAGTATTACAACAACCCATAAAATCTATATCAGGTGAGACTACGTAGTGCGTTCTGTGTGTTGTGTTGCCTTCTGGTTTACCAGAAGGGCTGATAGTTTTAGAGGCTTTGTTGGAAACCCGACAGATCAGAACCATGGGTCACTAAGTACAAACTCAAAATAGAATAGTAACTGACAAATGGTTCTGTTGTCATTGGTAGGAACATGAGAGGATTGAGTAGATGAGATAGGTTGAGCAAGAGAAGAGAAATGAAAATAAGAAAGCAATGAGCCATTAGAAAGGGATGTTAAGACCATGGAATCCCACAAAAGCAGAGATCAAAAGTTGGCTAAAGACAAAAGAGCTGGAGTTTGCACAGAAAGACAACATAAACCCTAGACTAACACTCCGCAAATATCTTGAGAAATACATGTTTACTAATTTGCATGAAGTCTTTTTATGTGATTTTCCACACTTATTGCATGAGTGGATACTAAGGTTGAAGGATAACCACGCAACGGACTGGATTTGACAGTTAGAGTGGAGTCCAATACAGATTGAGTAGCTACAACAGGTGAACAAAAAATTCACCTGAGCAATAGATTTTTGGTTGGACAGTATTGTGGCAGGATTTATAACAGAGTTTTCAGTATACACAACGAAGTCATACAACTCAGTGGAGCAAGAGTTTCTACGTGGACCTCGAGGAAGGTACATTCGATCGTTGTATACTTCTATTAAGATACTGCTATATAACAAAGGTGTAATGACAATGGTGTCAGACAACTAAACTTCCCTGCGTGCATGGGGGAAGGGGGAAAGCACTAACAGAAAGAGGAGAAATGGAAGAAGGAAAGGATAAAGGAAATAATGAGGAACCCTTGGACCCAATCATGATGGACGACGTCCAAATCAAATAGATCATGGCGACAACTGGAAAGACGCGTAGCAGAGTACCCTACCAATACAAGGTGAATACCAAGAAGAGAGCCGTAGTCGCGAGGGAAGGCTTGGCGAGTGATGAGGAAGAGGTAGAGGATCTCCGGGCTATGGAGCAGATTGAGGAAATCCTATGCACAACATATGAGAGGAAGATGAGAGGTCTAAGAAAAGGAAGAGAAGGCAACAATCCTGTCCATATTAATGTCAGTGTGGAACCCATAAACCCATGTAGACAATCAAAGTTCAGAAGTAGTTAGATAGAAGGTAGTACATCTATAGAAGGAACAACAACTGGAGGAGCTAGTTTAGGAAACACTAGTCAATTATCTACACCATACGGAGACAGTAGTTCAACATTCAGAATGGCAGGACATGATCCCGCCATCAGGTTACCGAAATTCAAAGGAGAAGTGTCGAAGGACCCGAAAAAACATTTGTTCATTTGTGAGAATATTTGGTAAGCAAAACAGATCACAAACAAAGATACTAAGATGGCACAACTAGTGATTACACTAAGGGATCACACACTGGATTGGTATATGCGTTTAGCTACAAACAATCCTTCAGGGACAACCAGAACAATTGCATACATCAAGAACCTGCTAATAAATGAGTTCTAGAAGCCAAGTTCAGAGGATCAATACATGAATGAGATGATCGAAATAAGATAGAAACCAAGAGAGTTCGTATGGGATATCGATCAAAGATTCAAGTGACTGAAGGGAAATTTAAAATATCTCATGACCAATATGCAACATCGACATCTGTTTGTCAACTCACTGCTCCCACACTTAAAATATCCATTGTGACAACAGAAGTTTCAAACGCAGGCAGAGGCTCTCCAGGCAGCCCTGCAACTGGAAGAAAATTAGTTTCAACAGACAGACCCAACTATCAAAGAACTGAAGGAGGATCTGAAGAACTTAATGTTTCAGCTAAACTATAATTAGAACAAGGCCAAACGCGAAGCTATTTGGTGCGCTACATGCAGGACAAAAGGACACCACAAGTAGAAATGTCCGACATTCACGTAGTATATGGCAACAGGAATGCCAAATCCATTACCAACAAGAGGATTATGGTTTAAATCTGCAAGAAACCGGGTCATGACCCTTATCACTGCACGATGATGCAAAAATACCAAACAATTCCAAAGTGTTCATATTGCAACTTTTGCAAGTCGGTGGGCTACTATGACAAAGATTGTAGAACCATGGAGCTGATGAGAGAGAGGACATCAGACACATATAGAGTGCAGGCATAAATGATGACTGGGCAAGCCGCACCACAGTTTAATCAAGTTCCAACTCCATACAACACTGCACAACAACAATATAATACTGCACAACAACCATATAATAACGCACAACCACAATACAACACATCACAACCTTAGTACAACACCGCACAATATAATCAAGTGCCTTAGTACAACACATCGATGGGAGATCAAGAAGGCTATAGAGGTGGAGGACGAGCGAAATGAAGTTTTGGATGAGGTAGAGGACCAGTGGTATGTCACAATTATCAACAACCAAAACATTATGCAAGAGAATGTCCGCTTCCACTAGCGACTTGTATGTATTGTCTTGCATCAGACCATGATATAGAGGAATGTCTGACACTACTAGTAAAGATCCAGGAAAAGAGGAACCAGAACAACCAGAATATTCAGTGGATTTCAGCCGAGGCAAGGGATGAAGGACAAAACATCAACATAGTTACCTGCAGAGGAGAGAAAACATGAAACAACGCAGCCCGACAAGAGCCAACACAAAATCAATGGGTGAACAAGAACACCGAACCAAGGAAGCAATTCGACGCGCAAAATGAGAAGACAATATTTAAGGAAGCCAGACAAGAATTTCAGAAGGAAGCCGTGGCGTTGACTTCAACTGTGTAACAAAACAATGAAGCACCAGAGTACGAGATGCCTCCATTATTGGATCATACCAATGAAATGAAACCCATGGGACATGTAATTATAATCAAAGGCTTTTTGCAATCATGTGTAAAGGTATTAAATGATCCATCATCTGTGAAAATATTGCAAAACATACTAGAAAAATGTAGCATCGAGATGGAAGGAAAACTAGAACCAAAAACAGTAAATCACCTACATACAAGAAGAAGAACTAGTAGGGATTTCATATTGAATACTAACATCATAGATTTCAACATGGGAGATATCATACTAGATCTAAGATATGAAGTTAATGTATTACCAAAGAAGGCATGGAAATGCATGGGAGAGCCCACATTAGGATATTCACTTGTTCAAATGAAACTAGCAAACCAACACAGAGTCCTACCAATTGGTAGACTAAAAGGAGTGACAGTAGACTTGGATGGAATGCGCACTAAAGCAGATTTTGAAGTCATTGAAATAGTGGAAGGCACAATACCAAACCCAACGTTGCTTGGTCTGGATTGGGCATTTGAAAACCATGCCATAATCAACTTGATGACCAGTAAAATGACATTTGAGTTAGGAGAATACATGGTCATTGCACTATTATACCCATCGGAAGGGGAGAGGTTTGTAGAACCTACTTGCTTAGACTTAGAGGAAATCAACCAATTGTACAAAACAACTCCGAGCGATGAGGATTACATGAACCCAAATGCAGATGGGATACTGAGTTGGTGGAACATTACTTCATGTGCAATAGACTCAGATACCAGTTTAGAGAACTGGCAACAAAGGCTACACAAAGTTTCCACAATAATATGTGCACGAATAGATCGCGCAGTAAGATGGGTAGGCACAAAGATAAGAGAACCACCTAGTTTCCACTGAATAAACGATTTGGAAACATTCTTGGCCCAGTATGAAGATGCATTTTTAGAGAATCAGAGACTGTTAGCACTTGATATAGCACTCAAGGCCACACCTGCAAGATGGTGGGGCACACATAAAGAGACAATCACAGATTGGTACCAAGGTAAGCGGTTACTGCGCATAAGGTTCGGTGCAGAACATACAAACAACAAGCAATAGAGGTACGATGGACAGGGGGCACCAATGGAACATTTGGAGAAGTGTAGAACATTGTGGAAAATGACACCCCCAGAGGAATGCCCTCATAATTTTATACACACTCTAGAGGGAATACCAACAAATTGGTATACAAACCAGGAATTGGGCAAAGGAACTGTGACTTGGACGACATTGCAACATAATTTTACAGTCAATTTCTCATTCGAGCATGAGAACCCCAACATAGATGCAACTCTTAAATAGATAAGAGGTGTGATATTCATCAAGGAACCGAAAGTCGAGCTCATAACAAAAGAGCAACAACAGAACAAACAGACAGTCAAGGAACTGTTTTCATTTTACCATGTGCAAGAAGAAACACTAGATGAAGACGATTCATGGGATATTCAGATCGAAGAAGCAAAAGGCGAAAGAGAAGTGGAGGGACCACCTATAGAATCATAAGTTATTGCCGCGACGATCAAGGTAAAGAAAGTCAACATTGGGACAATGGAGAATCCCAAAATGGCCAACATTGGAGACTACTGGGATGCACATATAATAGTAATCATAATAGAGTTGTTGCGCGAGTACAGTGACCTATTTCCCGCAACATTTACATATATTAAGGGCATAAAAAGAGAGCTAAGAGAGATGAAGATACCACTTAGACCCGAAGCTATACCGACCAGACAACAACCATACAGATTGAACCCAGTATATAAGCATAAAGTCAAAGATGAGATCAATAGGATGCTCAAAGCCAGAATCATAGAACCGGTCGAAGAGTCAAAATGGATAAGCCTGATGGTAGTGTAGGACAAGAAACAAGGAGGGATAAGGATATGCATCGACTTTAGGAAGTTGAACGATGCATGCCTACATGACCCTTTCCCTACACCTTTCACGGATGAAGTGTTAGAGAACGCAGGAGGACATGAAGCTTACTCATTCACTGATGGATTCATAGGATACCATCAGATCAAGATAGCACGGGAAGACATATACAAGACCACATTTGCGACAGGACGGGGATCCTACCAGTACATAGTCATGCCGTTTGGACTGAATAATGCACCAACAATATTCTCCAGAGTAGTCATCGCCGCATTTAAAGAATTCATCCATCAATTCCTAGAAGTATACCTGGATTATTGGGCAGTCTATAGTTTGTTGAAATACCATGTAGAAGTCTTACGACTGATGTTAGAGATATGTAGGCAGTTCCATATATCACTGAACATAAATAAATGCATATTCAGAACACCGTTTGGGATACTATTGGGCCATATAGTATGCAAACAAGGTTTACTAGTAGATCCTGCAAAGATTGTAGTAATTGTTAACTTACCACCACCAAAACAGTTCGTCAGCTAAGAGCGATGTTGGGACACACATGATACTACAGGAAATTTATCAAAGGGTACGTGCAGATTACTGCACCAATGGAAAAGCTGTTAATAAAGGATACAAAGTTTCAGTGGGACGACGAGTGCCAACACAGTCTGGATACCCTGAAGGAAAAGATGGTCACCGCACCAATATTAGTTTTTTCAGACGGGGAGAAGACATTACACGTGCATGTAGATGCATTAGCCATAGCACTGGGAGCTATCTTAGCGTAGCCAGGAGAGGGAGACTTGGATCACCCGATAGCATTTGCGAGTAGAAAGTTATCAGAATCAGAACAAAACTATAACACTACAGAAAGGGAAGGCCTAGCTATGGTCTATGCATTGCAGAAGTTCAGGCATTACTTATTGGGGAAACACTTTAAGATGTTCACAGATCACTCAACCCTTAAATACCTAGTCAACAAGCCAGTGTTGGGGGAGAGAATCTGTCGATGGTTACTACTATTTCAAGAATTTAACTTTGAAGTAATAGTTAAGACAAGAAAATTGAATGTAGGACCTGACCACCTATCAAGAGTAAGAAATGGAGAAGAACCTACGAATTTAGTAGACAACTTCCCGTATGTACAATTATTCTCAGTCCAGATCGCTGATGAACACTTTGCATATATCATTTAATACTTGAGTACAAGTATTGCACAACAAGAATATAACACCGCGCATAAGAAAAACCTGGTAGTCCGGGCCGCAGACTATCAACTGATCACATGACACTTATATAAAATGGGTGCAGACAACATCTTGCGAAGATATGTGTTAGAACACGAAAGACCAAGAGTTTTAGCAGAATCCCATGAAGGAATAGAAGGAGGGAATTATGTAGGCAAAGCTACCGCGCATAAGGTATTGCGCGCAAGACTATGGTGGTCGACCATTCACCGAGACTTAGAGTACTGCCAGAGATGCGACGTCTGTCAAAGGGTAGGTAAATCCAACAGAAGGGATGAAATTCCATTACGACCACAAGTAACATTGCAGGCATTCGACAAGTGGGAAATAGACGTTGTAGGACCAATCAACCCACCAGCAAAAAGAATAAGAGCTAGGTACATTATCACCACGACAGAGTACCTAACAACATGGGCGGAAGCTGCACTAGTGAAGGATTGCAGTGTAGAAACAACAACACACTTTTTATTTGAACAAGTAATCACTCGATTTGGATGCCCAATAGTTTTGATAAGCGACGAAGGCACACACTTCATAAACAACACCATCAATGCTATGATTGAAGAGTTTGAAGTCCAACATCATAAGAGCACACTATATCATCTACAGGTAAATGGCACAGTGGGGGAATTTAACAAAATTCTGGAGAATGCGATGAAAAAGATCTGTAACGTCAACATGGATGACTGGGACCTCAAAGTACCAGCAATATTATGGGCCTACAGGACTACGTGAAAAAATTTCACAGGGCACACACCATTTAAACTAGTCTATGGCCAAGAAGCAGTGGTGCCATTAGAATTTTTAGTACCAAGCTTGCCCGTAGCAACAATCACACATATGACATAACGAGGCGCAGTAAAAGAGAGATTAAATTAGTTAATGACCATGGAGGAGGATCAGATCTTAGTAGGGTTCCACCAACAAGTTTAGAAAGCAAGGGACAAAGCTTGGCATGATAAACACATCAAGAAGAAAACTTTCAAGGAAGGAGATCTAGTATTGACGTATGACAACAAATCGTTTCACAACCTAGGAAATCTCAAGATGTATTGGTTAGGATCGTACGAAGTAAAATTTGTCACATATGGAGGAGTTGTACAGTTGAGAGACTTATTAGGCGCAGAACTCAGAGGGATGATCAATGGGAGCCGACTGAAGATGTACAGGGACAGTCGACCACCCACCATGCAATTAAAAAATAAATAAATTAGTATATTAAAAATAATCGATAAAGGCATAGTGCTCCAGAGATAGAAAGTGCACGCATACTTAGGAACAAAAACCCGATGAGGAGAAGGACAACGACTAGGTCACGATGGAAACAAGCGGGAAACAAAAAGATGACAAAAGCAGTACAAAATGACAGAGTTAGGCGGAATTGAATGACGAAAAAGACCGATGGGATGCCACATTAATCGCACCAACTGGAGTCGGTAAAGCAGAGTAATGGAAAGTACGAAAGAGACAGAGGTGCATTGAACCCATAATTAAGGAAGCATCCTCGACAAGCTTCATGCAAAGCCCATACAACACTTGGACGTAGGAGAAAAGTGTCCATTTGCGAAAAGAGAACAGATAGAGAGCGATAGAGGCTAAGGAGCAAAGAGCTGAGTTCACAGAGGTCACAGAGACCATTCAACCTCAACAAACATTCAACATTCACCACCATGGCACCACCAAAGAAAGCAAAAGCAAGCCAGAGAACCAGACAACCTAGAGTTAGAACCAGGTCATGAGTACATATGGAAGAAGGTGAACAACAACCATCAGATATCGTCAATATCGACGAAATCCCATCTCCAGACACAACACTGGTGAACCCCACACCTGTAGTGGAAGAAACCCAACAACCAGCATCGGAGGGCACAAATATAGATATACTGACAGAGGTACAGGAGCCGCAGAAACCCTGAAGGAGGCACAACAGGAGAACACCGAAGCAACTCCGATAATAAATGGAACGACGTCAAATATGGAAGCAGTAGTTGAGCCAGATGAGTCTTAGACCACCGTGTCAGACCACCCACTGGAAGGAATAGTAGAATATGTCATAGGCTGGCCGGAATGGTATGCTGAGGAACCTTGAGCCAACCACCGCCAAAGAAAGATAAGCAACAGGTACCTAGGTCACCTCGCAAGCAACCTATTGCAGCCCTCATTCTACCGCGTATACCAGATGGGGTGCAGGTAAAATTAGGCTTGTTAGGGTAGATTGAAGCTAAAATACTCAAACCATGATGTAACAGACCCAGACAAGTTTCCAGAATTTGCAAAGAGAGTATACATAGATACTGTGGGCATAAATCCGGTTGGGGAACTAATGGATCAACCACTCCGATGGGCAACAGGACTGGAGAAAACAATAATTTTAGGTCTGTTGGATCTACCACATTTTGGCAAAAGGCAGTACAGAAGTGGGCGCGTCAAAGAATTTTTAGCAGTCACACATGGCGGGGACATCTGGTTGGAAAAGATCGTCTTGATAGACATAGATCTTATTGTGAACATAACATGGTTGCCATCCTGGGGCATGGATCCTGCACAACTTCTTGACGACAAATCTAGGTAGAAATCACTAGCAGAAGAGATGAAGAAGAAGTACGGTACCGACAGAGGGACGCGAGGCATCATCATCAAGAGGATTAATGATGTCGCAACACATATGGGTACGAAAATCTTAGCCTGTAAGCTGCTACGAAAATGTTGTAGGGAGGAAGTTTCGACTAGGGTTGTCGCAATTGCAATTCAATGCACAGAGGGCACCACAATGAGATGGGCACTGTATCTCTTGAAATTATTCCTAAATGACTGCAAGGATGCGCATGATCTAGGAACAAAGCTTCACTATTCATGGCTAATCATGTTAATATCCTTTATGGGATGGAGGGAACCAAGATATGTAACTTTCTGTACCAGACCCAAGCCGAATCAGGGAGTGAGATACTTATTACTGAAAGCCACGTCGGATGTGAGGCACAAAAGGATGAACAAGTCCATATTTGAAGGATACCTATGCGACCTACAAGAAGCTATTGACAACATGTGGAGAATAGCACCAGAGGCTGTTGCGCGGTATCGGGGCATCACCAACTTCAAGGACACACGACATGCGATGTGGATACAAGTGTGCAAGGATCCCGATAAGCAGTGGCTACAACTGCACCATTGTATCACATAGGGTGACATCAACATGGTAATCAAAGACTGAGAATATGAATGGAAGATTCCAGTCCTCACCCAAGACTTGCTGGAAAGGACAACGGAAGAAGAGGCAGGACAAGGAGAAATGTAGCCTCAGGAAGTCCAATTTCCCAAGAAACGAAGGACGGTCCAGACAAAAACAACACAGACAACCGAAGGTACAACGAAGACGGGGACCTAGAAGGGTAAGAAGGATAATACACATCCAACCAAAGAGCAACAAAATTAGGCCGAGGCCGCGCAAGGGACTACACCAAGTCCCAACCCACAGGAACCAGGTGGGAATAAGAGGCCAGCCACGAAGATAGGGGGAGCACACAAGAAAATGAAGGCACAAAGAACACCTCCAAAATATACGATCACGGAGGATGATGGAGAGATGATAGGCCGAATGGTTCAGGATTATATATCTAAGGATTTTGACCATGCTGCACACCATAGGGCCAGAATTCAAGAGGAACTGACAGCAATGCGACAGTCCCTCAAGAATCTCGGGGAAGCACATGCAACAAGCAACATCATGGGAACAGGGCCATCAACATCGTAGATAGACGAAAGACTGGAAGAAGGATAACGAGATCCAGTGCATAGAATAATGCAACCGAACACAACATTCCACATTACACCCAATATACTATGCATGGATGAGATTGTGGGGAAGACACCCCGAAAATCCTTAACTCAAATCCAACTAGTATTGCCGCGGATACCATCCAGGGCTCTACACAAGTTACAGGTCAGCGTCACTCATTAGGTATAGACTTAGCCGCATTCCAGCACAGACTTAGCCGCATTTCACACAAAGAGGGTTAGATCACAGGCTTAGGAGCTTGGTGCGATCTAGTTCACCTCATATATATCTTACCCAACTGAGACGAACTATAATGCACACGACGCTGTAGATGCGAAAATACTATAATAAAAGAGACAAGAGCCAGATCTTTGTGGAAGTAGCCCAGGAGGGGGTGAACCACGGTAACATTTGTGTTGTGTGATGAATGCATTCATATCTTTATTGTCTTCAGTAGTTATGGTTATGTTTAATGAATGAGTTGCTATATTTCCTGCTTATTCGCAAATGACAGTATATTGCGTTTAAAAGTTATAATAGTGGTTCAATATACAGTTCTCCTATCTCGCACTCAATCCTAGGCTGTAAACACATGCGTATTACAACCACCCATTAAATCTATCTCTGATGAGATTGCGTAGCGCATTCTATGTGTTGTGTTGCCTTCTGGTTTACCAGAAGGGCCGATAGTTTTAGAGGCTTTGTTGAAAACCCGATAGACATGATCCCTGGGTCACTCAGTACGAACTTAGAATAGAATAGTAACCAAAAATGACACTTGTCACTGTATAGCATATAATCGTCATTAATACAAGGTGATGGGTGTTCTATATGCAATAAAAACACATTAAAAACCCTCAATTAAATTGTCAACCCGGGGTAAGTAAACTTAGAGTTGTAGCAAAATATATGCCACAGGTAGAAGGCTGGTAGGAGTATAATCTAACTAATGAAGGAAACTATATAAGGCTAATCTACTCAAGAAAAGCTATCTAATGAGCAAACCCTACTAAACAAAATGAAACTAGGTAACCTAAGTACTTTTGGGCCAAGGGTCGATGGATAGTCCTAAGAAAGCAAATGAAAACTCTATGTAAAGCAAACTAGTTTAACAATAAGCGAAAGCAAACTACTAAGCATAATAAGCAAATGACAAAAACAAACTATTTTAACTTGCCAACCTACATTCAATGAGAAACTACCCTATGAAAGAAAATAAATAAGCAAGTAATCAAAAGAACCTATCTAACCTATTAAAGCAAATAGACAAGCAACAAAGACACCTAACTAACCTACTAAAGCAAAAGACAAATAAGTAAAGGCACCTAACTAACCTACTAAATAAAAATACAAGTAAACAAAGGCAACTAACTATTGCAAACAATCAAAGTAAAACTTCTCATTGAACAACTATCTAGCCTAAGAGGCAAGTGGACTAAATGCTTAATGCAAAACTATTTCTAATGCGTGAAAGGAAATCTAAGAGGCAACTGGACTAAATGCTCAATGCAATGCATGAAAGGAAATCTATTCTATTGAAAGAAAGAAAGAGTAACAACTAATTCTTAATCTATGATAAACAAACTACTATCTAATCTATCAAAGAAAAGTCTATCTATCCTACAACAACAAATAAGACTATTTCCTAAACTAGGAAAGCAAGAAACTATATCTATGAAAGCAGAAAAACTATTCTTTTAACCTATGACAATTCAAATATAATGTTGGTGGTTGTGTGAATGTCTTTGGTGTCGGATAATATCTTGATGGCACTTGACAACAAAGGGTAATTCCAATGGTATAAGCTCAATACTAATCTCAGTGGCAAAATGAAAGGTGTGGAGTAAACAATCCAATGAAAACTTAGCCATGACAAAAATAATGTTAAATACCCTGCATATTCATGTATAAACCAACAACAACATAACGAGATCATCATTATTTAACTAAGAAATTTAATTGCATTTTATTTCTAGGAAAGGAAATTGCGTAAAACAAAACTATACTATGTCTATTCTAACCATTCTAATTGCAATAAGGAAATAATTGAAAACATAAATTAAACTATGAAAGTAAATTAACAATCTACATTAACCAATAACTAATTAAATGAAATCTTATATAAAACTAAAGTAAACAAACTATAATCAAAAGCTGAAATTAACTCTATCCATCCATCAATCCATGTCCAAATCAAACTCTGTTATATTCTAATTAAACTCTATTTTAAACTAGACTATAAAATCATAAATCAAGCATGATCTAACATCTAAATGCACATGGGGTTAGTATAGAGACTTGCAAGTCTTTCCCTAATCTACAATATCAGTGCATGCTAGTACATATCATCATCTAACCTGCAAAAGAGAATCAAAACAACTAAGCTACAACAAACTAGTTAGCACAATAAAAACATACATGTACAGGAAGATAAAAAGAGTAATTAAATTAAGAAATGAATAAATAAACATGAAGATAGTTACCATATTGTTGGTGGGCCCCCCAGCAAGTCGTGGTCACTCTCTAAAAGCACAACACGAACTCAACAGGCCGAATTCACCATAAAAATCCAAAAACGCAGTTCTGGCATAATTTTGGCAATGTAAAAACTCAAAACAGAGTAAAAATGAGTTTGTCTCCAATACAATGGTTCTTATACTTGCTTAACAATCTTATGACCATCCTAGCAGTATTTATAAGCTTACAGGTCAAGTGGTCGACCACAGGAGGGTCAAACCACTTCTAATTTCGGCAAAATACAATAAATGATGCCCTAACTGACAAAACAGAGCAAGCCAATAATCGCCCTCTTTGGACAATTGAAAGTGAGTTGTCTAGAGTTCAGTAGCTAGAGGGGGCAAGGATAAACAAAACCCATGTTCCCAATTTTCCCAACACTGGTCGCAAATGCCATAACCACCAACTTGCCTTCCATTTCTGTGCAATATAGAGTGTTGGACAGAGTGTCGGATTGAGTGTCGGAATGAGTGCCAGATCAAGTGACGGATCAAGTGCCAGAACTAGAAACATAGTGCGTTTTTGCCCCGTGACACCAAAAAATGTGAATTAGCTCCTAAAAATCATAAAATATGATGAATTATACTTGATTCAATCATTAAACATGAATTACACGTACCTTATGGCGCTCATACCATTTTCTCACGAAATTCTTCAAAAAGATGCTTTAAAATATGAAAAACACATATGTACATGTGGAAAAAGTGTATAATAACTGTCATGAAAATGATCATATCTCGGGCCCATCATTACCCCCACACTTGCGATTTTGCTGGTCCCACTACAAACAAAAATAAGTTATCCCTCTTGAGTAGGCTTGCTGAGGAGGATTAGCTTTGGAAGCCTCTCCTTCTTGTTGTGTAGACTTAGCCTTGTGCGTCATATGTTGCTTTAATTGTGCTCTGAGGTCGCGGTTAGATTTAGTCATTTCATCAACCAACTGCTGAAGGGAGTTGACCTTTGCCTGAAGGAATGAATTGTCATGATGAAGGTGTACATCTACTGTCTTTCTCTCTTCCAACTGTTGGAGAAGCTAATGGTTTTCTTTTTGTAGCTGCTCTATGGTTGGGACAGAATCAATGATCTCTGAGGAATGCTTAGATCCTTTGAGGGATGTGGACAATCTATCAGTTTTAGTATCTAGATTGGGCATGGGTGAAGTAGGAGTGATGGGAGATCGGTAAGGTGAGGTAGGTTCTGATTTTGTTTTCCTTAGTGGCTCTAATCCATCCACAAAGACTTCCCTAAGTTTCTTATGTGGGCTCTCAAGGTCGGAGGACACTTGGATGGGATCCGAAGTAGGTGGAGGTTTTTCATAAGGTTTGATTGTTGTGTTCTAAGTACTCTTCCGAAAGGGTCCCTTACCAAATCGATTGGCTCCCCTCTTGTTTGTAGGAATGATGGAAAAGTCTTGTTGCATTACTTCTTGGAGCTTTTTAGGTGTAGGATCAAGAGAGAGTGAAGGCATTGGGGGGTCAACAATAGGCTTCTTTTGGTCTTTGCTCTTGGTCTTTTTACCCAATGAAGAAGTAGGGATATCAACAAGCTTTTGGTATTGTTTCGGCAAAGAGAGGGTTTGTGCAAGGGAGTTTGGGGTTCTTGGAGAGCGAGGCTTGGATGGAGAGATAGTTTTTAGGCTAAGTGGCTTTTTTTCGGTCTTAACTGTCAAGTGAGGGTTTGCAAATTGGTAGATAAAGGAATCCCAATTTTTCCCCTGTTTCTCTAACTCAGCTAGAACAAGGAGCTTGATCAAGCCATGGTGGAAGAGACTGTTGTCGGGATTAGTCACATTTTTCCTCACTAGAGAGGACATCTTCTCCAAGATTTTGAGAAAATAGAAGGGGAAGTTCAATGGTTTGTTGAACAGAAAATGAGCCAACAATCTAAAATGACAAGCTTTGAAGGTGGAGTATCTACCTTCACATGTAATTAGCCTTGTGATGATGATGAGGGGATTGACCAATTCTGGCTTTATCCACTCCTTAACATACCCTTTTGCTCTTGAAATGCTCTTGAATTCAGGCTTAAACACCCTGTTGTAACTTGAGCGCGACAATTGGTGGTTTTTGAACCATCTATCTCCCATTCTTGGGAGATTTTTTACTGCAACAATGGACTCTTCTGTGACTTCAAAGGTGAGAGACCCTACATGTGCTGTATTACCATCAAAACCAACTGCAAATTGCATAGAGAGGTCGTCATCGTGGCCCTGCAAGATAGACAGAAATGGCCCCTAGCCAACGCACAAAAACACTTCTCTGCATTATGCAAATTCGGGAATGGAAAACAAGTCTGCATAGGAGGAGGGTTCTTATCTCCTGGGCATTGTGACAGAGGTTGAATTCACCAAGAAAAGGTGAAATTGAGCCAAGCAGTGGCACCGATTTAGCATAGGCTGAATACATTTTTGGATAGAGGATGAGCTGGCAGAGGTTGGGCGCAATTTCTTAACGTAGAGGAGAGAAAATGGCAAGGGAAAATGAGATAATAGAGTGCCCAGCCTGATTTTGGATGCACTTAAGGTGGAATACGTTGCACACATGTGTGCGCAAGCTGCCATGTGTGGGAAATTCGAATTTGATGGCAAGCTTTGGGGCAATGTAATGGTGCGTATTTAGATCAATGTCAAAGTTTTTTGACTTGAACATTTGATCATAAACATATGAAGCATATTTTAATCAATGCCCGCAACCAATTTAATTGAATGTAAGTGAATTCTGGTTACCCAGAATCTAGGACAGTTACTGGTGTGTAATTCACATGGCACCTCATTCGACACTTCAAACGACATCTCATCCGGCACCTCATACGGTAATTCATCTAGTACCTCTGTGTTAAGTGCATTTTCACCTCTTATAATGGATAACCTGCAAATTTAAAGTGTTTTTGACAACCACAGTGGTTAATGAGCAGAGGTAGAATGCTCCATGCTCACTCATTCTTCTTTCATATGACATATAATGTCAAAAACCTATAATGAACAAGTTATAGCAAGCATAAAATGTACTGTCAAACTTACAATATGCAGCTTGTAATGAAACGATAAACCGATAAAGAGTGGCCTGTTAAGTATGTGTTCAGTAATTTATAGCACACATAAGTTAAGCATTTCAAAAATAACATGACTATCACTGTAATAACTTGTATCATAGAAATAATACAAAAAATCTGGCAAATATCTACTTCTCTAGGCAATGATCATTTGTCAGCTCATGAACCCCTCCCCCACACCTAAGTATTGTGACACCTCACAATCAAAAGTATAGGAAAGTAGTCAGTATCCCCCAACAACCGAAGATTTATAGTATGTCAAGTGTAAAGATAAAATTTCACAGCTCGGTTTGACGAGACAGTTAGAAGATGACCCCACCTATAGGATAAAAGATCCCATATATAGATAAGAAGAGGTAGGCAAGAGAGTTTCAAGATAGTCTTAGAGTTATTTCCCAATGGCAAGTTTATGAGATTCATTAACCGTAGCTTAACCACACATACTCCATGTCATCTTTGTTTGCAAGTAATGTCGTACATCAGGACAAGTTTAAATTTATGATTTATTTTTGTCAAATTATCATCCTCGCTAGGTAGAATGCCCCGCTGCCAGCAAGCCTATTCAGTACTCCGACGGGTTTACCTAGTCATACCACATGCCAGTACCCACTGCCAGCAGACCTATTCAGTATCCCGACGGGTTAGCCTCTTAAACCCTCAGAGACTAGTCCTCCATCCTATAAGATTTTAGTATAAGATTGCTTATGCAAGAAGATGGGGGAACAATTCTGAAATCATTTTTTTTTTTTTTCAATTGGGATGGTATTTATGTTAGAGGATGACTTTCCGTTATATTATTAGTGATTGTCCCGATGTAAGGGGTACTTAAGCCGATGTGGCCTATCTAAAGATATGATATAATCAAGGTATTTAGCGTGTAGTGGATGGTACCATTGAGAAAGAATAGAAAGGTATTGCTAGGCTCAACTTACTTTCTTCCTTGTAGTTATTATGATGTTTCCATGAATAAATCCTAATTAGACTTCCTTTTTACTCTTTGATAAAGACACTTGATTCACTTACTCACGTTTCTTGGAAAAATTGTACGAGAGACCTTTAGGCTTGATAGTTACGGTATTACTTCCTTATACAGTGGTGAAGAGTTTCAAGAGCAATTGCTTTAGAATGCCTTAAAAATGAGAATGTTTGCAAAAATATGGCTAACTACAGTAATTCAATATTCATTTGATGCTTTAACAGACAAAAAATTCAAGTATAACAATGTTTTGAAGAAAGATCCTTGAAATTGTGTACTCTTGGTGAAATAAATACTTACAAAAGTATCTAGAATTGCCTTATTAACAAAATGCAAGAACTATTTACATATATATAGTAGCAAATTCATAATTGTTTTCAAGAACAAGGGGGAACTTTCCCATCTACTAAGGCCAATGCCTCGTCATTTGACATGACCTGTAGAAAATATTTTTTGGAAATGGGCTTATGATAAAACATAAGTCGGTGTCCATTTACCACAAAGGAGACTTGTCCATCGTCAATTGTTTTAATTTTTACAACTCCATTTTCATATACAGTGTCTACCTCGTAAGGGCCCAACCAACTGATGGTAAGTTTTCCTTTGAAGGTTTTGAATTGGGAATCAAACAATAGGGCCCAATCACCAGGCTGGAAGTGCTTCTTCTTAGTAAAGTTGTCATGCCACTTGCTCCTCTGGTTCTGGACTAATATTGTCCGTTGGATGGCATCTTGCCTGATTTCATCCAACTCATTTAGTTGTAGGGCTCATTGCTTTTGAGCCTCATCTAGGTTCAATCCTAACTCTGTGGCAATACGGAAGGTCCTTACTTGGAATTCTATAGGTAAAAGTACTTGTTTCCCATACACTAGCTCATAAGGGGTATGTCCAGTGGTATTTCTCTAGGTAGTCTGGTATGCCCACAAAGCCTCTAAAGCCTATCAGCCCAATCCTGATGATGTAACTGAACAATATTGGTCAAGATGTCTTCCAGAACTTTGTTTGTAGATTCTACCTGACCATTGGCTTGAGGGTGGTATGGAGAAGATTTACAGTGTTTAATCCCATATTTCTCTGTTAGCTCTTTCATCGTATTGGAAGTAAACTGAGTGCCTTGGTCGGTAAAAATTTCATGAGGGACACCGAAGCAGGTAAATATGTCTTCATAGATAAATTCAACAACAGACTTCTCTGTAGCCCTGAATAGGGATTTTTCCTCTACCCATTTGGTGACATAGTCTGTACAAACCAAAATATAGTTCTTCCTACAGGACATGGGTGAAATTGGTCCTACAAAGTCGAGGGCCCATTTTTCAAAGGGTTCTATCATAACTTGGGCCTGCAAAGGCATTTCGTCGGATGACGTAGGTCTTCCTATCCTTTGGAAACTATCACAACTTCTCAAATACTTGCTAGCATCTTTGAAAATACCAGGCCAATAGTAACCTGAATGTAATACCTTATATGATGTACGTTTGTCAGAGAAATGGCCACCACATGGTCCATCATGACAACTTCGTAGTATATCAGGTACCTCATCCTCTCGGACACATCTACGAATAATCAAATTAGGACCTGTGCGAAAAATATCATGACCAACCCAAGAGTAATTGGCACTCTGTGTAATAATTTTCCGTTTCTCATGGGGTGACAAATGAGATGGTAACTTCCTAGTAGCCAGATAGTTTTCCATATCCACAAACCATGGGGTATTGACAGAAAGGGAAAAGAGGTGCTCATCTGGGAAACTATCATCTACTGGGATATCATCATCCTCATTTTTTATTCGGGAAAGAAATTCAACTACTGCATTATCCTTTTCGGGTCGATCAAGCACAATGATATTAAATTCTTGCAATAATAAGAGCCACCTAGTCACTCGGCCATTAGTTATAGGTTTGTTCATGAGGAACCTAATGGCGGAATGATCGGTGTGTACAAATACTTCATAACCTGTAATGTAATGATGAAACTTGTTAATAGCATGAACAACTGCCAAGAACTCTTTCTCAATGACTGTGTAGTTCAACTTGGCAGGGGACAAGTTCTTGCTTACAAAATAAATGGCATAGGACTGCTAGTTTTCTTTCTGCCCTAATACCCCTCCTATTGCGGTGTCGGAGGCATCAATGGATATATGAAATGGGAGAGTCCAATTAGGCCCTCTAAGAACTAGTGCCACAGACAACTTAGCTTTCAGGGTTTCGAAGGCAGATTGACACTGCTCAGTCCAAACAAAATCAACATCTTTTATCAATAATCCAAACATAGGTGTAGCAATCTTTGTAAAATTTTCAATAAACTGCCGGTAATATCCAGCATGTCCAAGAAATATTCTCACCTCTTTCTGAGTCTTGGGGGGTGGAAGTCTAATAATGACCTCAATCTTTGTAGGATCGACTTTTATCCCTTCAGATGAAACATGATGTCCTAGAACCACTCCTTCAGTTAACAACATTTTGCATTTTTCATGGCTCAGAGATAGGTTCATTTCCTGACATCTGATGAGGACTTTTTCTAAGTTGTCTAAGGCTTCCTGGTAAGTGTTTCCATAGATTGTGAAGTCACCCATGTAGACCTCCACACAATCATGAATAAGATCGGCAAATATCCCTAGTACTTCTCGTTGAAATGTGGTAGGAGCATTACACAATCCAAATGGTAAGACCCTATAAGCATAGGTACCCCAAGGACAAGTAAAGGTAGTCTTGTCCTGGTCCTCGTGTGCTATAAGACTCTGATTGTACCTGCTGTACCCATCTAGAAAGGAGAAATACTTCTTTCCAGACAAGGTATCTAGAACCTGGTCAATGAAAGGAAGAGGAAAGTAGTCTTTCAGAGTGGCCTTGTTGAGTTCCCGGAAATCAACACAAATTCTCCATTTCCTGATCACTTTCTTTGGAACCACTACAAGTGGGGATACCCACTTACTGTTGGAGATGGGATAGATAAATCCGACATTTAGCAACTTTTGAATCTCGTCCTTAACTATATCTTTGAGTGTTGGGTTCATCCTTCTCTGGAGTTGCCTAACTGGTGTCACTTCCCCCTGGGTATATATGTGATGGATGCATGTGTCAGGGTGTATACCCTTCATGTTAGTGTATTCCTAGGCAAATGATCTTGTTTTTTCTTTAAGGATATCTACTAACTGTTTCTGTTGATCTGTATCTAGCCCAGAGTTTATATGTAAAAATTTCCCTGGACTAATCTCATAGGGCATAGTATAAGACATGGTAGACTCATCTATTTCAAAAATAAAACATGTTGAAGACAAAATGGATGGATCCAATTGTTCTTGAAAGTCTTCCCCAAACATGTACTCAAATTTGGGAAAAGACTATGGAAAATCCACACATGTGATAATAGAAATGAACTAGTTTAGCACATTTTCTGGTGTATGCTCCTGAAGTGCCCTTGCATGGTCACTAGGCAATACGGGTTCTTCC
Source organism: Picea engelmannii (assembly GCA_009831015.1). Taxonomy (NCBI): domain Eukaryota; kingdom Viridiplantae; phylum Streptophyta; class Pinopsida; order Pinales; family Pinaceae; genus Picea; species Picea engelmannii. The sequence goes on from ML783995.1 coordinate 45,303, forward strand.
CAGTCTTCATTCTCATATGGACATTCAAGACACCATAGATTCTCCATAATAGGTTGAGTTGGAGGGTAAATGGTGAGCTTCTGGATAGAGAGACCATTTGAGATGGTCATTCTCCTTCTCTACAACCAATAAATGCATTGACTATAGCTAGCCAAGATCTTCCCAAAATAACGGGGTGGCCTTTGGCAGGATCCTTCGAATGAATGAGAAGAAAATCTACGGGGTACTCCCATGAGGATAAAGTAACCATGACATCATCTAAAATCCCTTCAGGTATAACCCTAATCTTATCTGCTAATTCCAAAATGGTTGGGGTAGATTGAAGAAGAGGTTGTAACTGTAATTGTTCCAAGGTAGTAGCGGTCATAACATTGATGGTTGCCCCTAGGTCTATGAGAGTGTTTCCAATGGCGACCTCATTAATGGTTATGGTCACTACGGGGTTTCCTAGATTCCCAAATTTTCCTAGCTTTCGCTGCTCTGATATGTATTCGGAAAGTCCTCCTACCAAATGTATTGCAGGAGGGTCCTTCTGCTTCCTACCTGGCTTCTTAATACACAATTATTTGACTACCTTACTATAGATTGTAATTTATTTAATGGCTCGAAGTAGGGGAATCTTGACACAAATATTTTTCAATTCATTCAAAATGTCAAATTCCGGTCAGGTGGTAGGTTTCTCGATTACCAATCGGTTTGGATAAGGAGGGACCTTCGTAATTTTGGGGAAGCTTGGGTTCTTGATTCTTCAGGATAATAACATCTTCCCACCTAGTGTCATCCGTGGGTTGTTTGGTGATTTCTTCTTATTCTTCTTCCTGGATGACTACTAAGGGTCTCTGCCTCTCCAGAACTTTTCCTGATCTTAGTTGAATTTCCTGTAATGGAACAAGAGTAATAACATATTTCAGGAAGGCCTGCATCTCAACATTGTTAAGAGGTTGAGGGCGCTTATTATTAGGATTCCGCACAGGCTGTGCTAGTAACAGTGTCGGTTTCAGGGAGCTTGCATTTTGAAATTGTAGTGGTTGTTGTTGTGGAATGGGAGGTAAAGGTGGTGGAACAAAACCTGGCAAAAGTTGCGGAGTGTTTGATGAGAACTGAGGATAAGGATGGTTGGACATAGGGATAGGTGGAGCTTGAGGGTTTCCTTGGTTGTATACTCCACTCCATCCTTGAATCCAAGGATGTTGGTACTGAGTAGACCAGTTTTGCCAACCTGGTGAGTTCCACTGTTGTTGTTGATAATAGGGTGGAACTTGAGACTGTAGATCTAGGTATGTGGGTTGATTTCTAGGTTGTCGTGGCCTCCTAGGTGCATAAGAAGACTCCCAAGGATCTCCACTCCTATATATGGCTAATAAACCGGGAAATGATGGACATTTTTTAGTCACATGGTCTTCTGTACAGAAGCCACAAACTGAAATGTTATCTAATGGGCACTCCCTTAAGGAATGTTTCCTCCTGCATCTTGGGCAATATATACTCATTGCTACATTTTCCTCCTCCTGTTTCTTTTTGAGTTTAAGGGTATCCAACTAGGAACCTATTGTGCTTAATGTGTCAGTCTTAAAGTTTTCTAAAAGGTTCCCTATCTTTGCTCTCATAATACCACTTGGACTAACTGGTTTTAAGCTTCTATTGTAAGGGTCCAGAACATTCTTCCCTGTTTTAACTCTACTCCTTGAGTAGTTTTTACACATTTCACATATTTCAGCAAATGGTTTATGAGAGATGTCACCTGATGCCATCATGTTAAGCATCTCTAAATATTATTCTGAAATTCCCTGAAGGAAAAGAGCCCTAATTGCATCCTTTGGGAGGTCATGGTATTTTGACTTCTGGGAGATATAACCAAATCTTTCCATATAATCTTTGAGGGTCTCGTCTTCTAATTGTTGGATTTTAAAAATGTCATTACGAGACTCTTTGGTCTTGCAGTAGTCTTGGTACTTCTTGAGAAATGTGTCTTTTATGGCTTCCCAAGACCTAATATTGGATTCTCCCAACCCCATGAACCATCTTAGTGCAGAGTCTTTGAGGGTGGCAGGAAAGAGTTTTAATTTCTGGGCATCTTGTATGTAGTTGTAGCTCCTACACAAGATGTCAAATTCAAATAGGAAGTTGTCTGGATCTTCACTATTTTTACCGTAAAAGGTAGGCAGTGCTGAGAGAGGAATATTCTTCATGTTTACATTCGGAGTGGTGTCTAAAATCGTAAACCCGAAGGTAGTTTCGGTTTGGTTTCCAGTTTCTTCTTCCTCTTTGTGTCTTACATTGTTATGGTCTTCCTCATCATCCATATTGGCTTGATTTTTGAAAAGAGAGTACCTAGGTGGTTTTATATTTGAAGAAAACAAGGTTTCCCTTTGATGGAAAGGTCTTCCTATGGATTGGATATCTGGAACTCTACTCGAGCCGGTTGAAACTATTGGTGCCAAAGTTTTTGTGTCAAATTGAGAGATGATTACATTGGTTGAACTACCAAACAAAAGATTCACCTGTTCAGGGTCTATGATGTCCTTAAAATTAGGGTCCCCTGGTGGTGTTGTAAAAGCACAGGTTGTATTGTTTGGTTCTGTGGAAGACTCGAGTGGTCGTGCCTCCTGTCTTAATATGATTGATGCTTCAATTTCTTGTTCTATAGTGCTCCTTGTATTAGTCCCTTCAGAGACTATTTTAACTCTTTGAGTTGAGCTAGCTTATGTTTTTCGGTATCGGTCTGTGGATTTTATAAGAAGAATGTTCCTTCCCCCAAAGAGATCAGAAAGAACCTTGGTTGAAAGGTCTGATTTTGATTTAATGTATCTACCTTGTGGGTCTCTAGGCCTATTCATGAAAGAAAGCAAAAACAAAAACAAAAAGCTACCATCTGGTTCCTAGGTCTATTCATGAAAAATAAAATAAAAAAGAAAAACTACCATTGGGTTTGGGGGAACCTTCTATAGCAGATGCACAGGTTCTTACCTCTCGTCTTAAAGTCCCCCCGCCACCAAACTAATGCTAAGTTCTAGAAATGATCTAATTCCTAATTACTTCTTACCTTGAGACAACTCTACAACAACGGCGCCAAAAATGATGGGTGTTCTATATGCACTAAAAACAAAGTAAAAACCCTCAATTAAATTGTCAACCCGGGGTAAGTAAACTTAAAGTTGTAGCAAAATATATGCCAAAGGTAGAAGGCTGGTTGGAGTATAATCTAATTAATGAAGGCAGCTATCTAAGGCTAATCTACTCAAGCAAAGCTATCTAATGAGAAAACCTTACTAAGAAAAATGAAACAAGGTAACCTAAGTACTTTTGGACCAAGGGTCGATGGATAGTCCTATGAAAGAAAATTAAAACTCTATGTAAAGCAAACTAGTTTAACAATAAGCGAAAACAAACTACTAAGCATAATAAGAAAATGACAAAAGCAAACTATTTTAACTTGCCAACCTACATTCAATGAGAAACTACCCTATGAAAGAAAATAAATAAGCAAGTAAGCAAAAGCACCTATCTAACCTATTAAAGAAAATAGACAAGCATCAAAGACACCTAACTAACCTACTAAAGAAAAAGACAAATAAGTAAAGGAACCTAACTAACCTACTAAAGCAAAAGACAAGTAAGCAAAGGAAACTAACTACTGCAAACAATCAAAGTAAAACTTCTCATTGAACAACTATCTAGCCTAAGAGGCAAGTGGACTAAATGCTTAATGCAAAACTATTTCTAATGCATGAAAGGAAATCTAAGAGGCAACTGGACTAAATGCTCAATGAAATGCATGAAAGGAAATCTATTCTATTGAAAGCAAGAAAGATTGACAACTAATTCTTAATCTATGATAAGAAAACTACTATCTAATCTATCAAAGCAAAGTCTATCTATCCTACAACAACAAATAAGACTATTTCCTAAACTAGGAAAGCAAGAAACTATATCTATGAAAGCAGGAAAACTATTCTTTTAACCTATGGCAATTCAAATATAATGTTGGTGGTTGTGTGAATGTTTTCGGTGTCGGATAATATCTCGATGACACTTGACAACAAAGGACAATTCCAATGGTATAAGCTCAATACTAATCTCAATGGAAAAATGAAAGGTGTGGAGTAAACAATCCAATGAAAACTTAGCCATGACAAAAATAATGTTAAATACCCTGCATATTCATGTATAAATCATCAACAACATAACGAGATCATCATTATTTAACTAAGAAATTTAATTGCATTTTAATTCTAGGAAAGGAAATTGCGTAAAATAAAACTATACTATGTCTATTCTAACCATTCAAACTGCAATAAGGAAATAATTTAAAATAGAAATTAAACTATGAAAGTAAATTAACAATCTACATTAACTAATAACTAATTAAATGAAATCTTATATAAAACTAAAGTAAACAAGCTATAATAAAAAGCTGAAATTAACTCTATCCATCCATCAATCCATGTCCAAATCAAACTCCGTTCTATTCTAATTAAACTCTGTTTTAAACTAGACAATAAAATCATAAATCAAGCATGATCTAACATCTAAATGCACATGGGGTTAGTATAGAGACTTGCAAGTCTTTACCTAATCTACAATATCAGTGCATGCTAGTACATATCATCATCTAACCTGCAAAAGAGAATCAAAACAACTAAGCTACAACAAACTAGTTAGCACAATAAAAACATACATGTACAAGAAGATAAAAAGAGTAATTAAATTAAGAAATGCATAAATAAACATAAAGACAGTTATCAGACTGCTGGTGGGCCCCCCAACAAGTCGTGGTCACTCTCTAAAATCACACCACGAACTAAACAGGCCGAATTCACCATAAAAATCCAAAAACACAGTTCTGACATAATTCTGGCAATGTAAAAACTCAAAATAGAGTAAAAACGAGTTTGTCTCCAATATAATGGTTCTTCTACTTTCTTAACAACCTTATGACCATCCTAGCAGTATTTATAAGCTTACAGACCAAGTTGTCGACCACAGGAAGGTCGAACCACTTCTAATTTCATAAAAATACAATAAATGATGCCCTAACTAACAAAACAGAGCAAGCCAATAATCGCCCTCTTTGGACAACTGAAACTGAGTTGTCTGGAGTTCAGTAGCTGGAGGGGGCAAGGATAAACAAAATCCATGTTCCTGATTCTCCCAACACTGGCCGCCAATGCCATAACCGCCAACTCGCCTTCCATTTCTGTGCAATACAGAGTGCAGGACAAAGTGTCGAATCGAGTGCCGGATCAAGTGCCAGAACTAGAAACATAGTGCGTTTTGCCCTATAACACCAAAAAACGTGAATTAGCTCTTAGAAATCATAAAACATGATGAATTATACTTGATTCAATCATTAAACATGAATTACACGTACCTTATGGCGTTCATACCATTTTATCATGAAATTCTTCAAAAAGCTCCTTTAAAATATGAAAAACACATATGTACATGTGAAAAAAGTGTATAATAACCGTCATGAAAATGATCATATTGCGGGCCCAACACAAGGTTCAACACTTTTATTTACCAAAAAAAAAAAACAACAAACATGTAAGATATTGGAGGATGAAATAATTCAACTAAAAGGTAAACTACAAAAAGGAGACATTCAGTCTAAGTTTGAAAACAACTCAAAAATCCAGAACACCATTCTTAGCCGTCATATATCATCAACTAATAAGACATGACTGGGATATGATCTATCTACAAAACAAAAGAACGACAAACAACCAATCAGATATGCATATGCTCTTAAAAACTCCATAAGAAGAGAAGAAAATAAGACAAGGATAATACCATTGAAAAGTGTTCCAAATAAAAAAAAATCCACACTCCCTACTAAATAAAAATATGACAAGAAGAATAAAATCATTAGAAGGAATCCCTCTAAGATAAATCAATATATCTTCTTTGGATATTGTTATTCCTGTAATAATTTTGGACATAAAGCAATACATTGTAAATCTTATAGAAAATACAATCCAAGAAATGTTCAAAGAGATGAAAACATTAAGAATAATGCAAAAAAAAAGAAATTATAACTCCTCTCCCTTACATGACTACAATGTTGAATGTTACAAATGCAACAACTATGGTCATGAAGCTAGTGAATGTAGATTGTAAAAGTATGACAAACATATAAATATTCCCAACAATCAAAAGGTATGGAAGAAAAAACAAATATATAAAACATAATGTAAAGTTTCCCTATATGCGAAAAACCAAGGAGGTCAGTGATATATAGACAATGGATGTTCTAAGCACAAGACTGGAGATCAAAGCAAATTTCTCAATTTAAATAAGAAAGAAAAAGGAAAAGTCACCTTTGGAGATAATGTGTCAGCCAAGATACTGGGAAAAGGGGTTGTCAGCCTAGGGAACAACAAGACCAAAAAAGAAAATGTACTTCTGGTAGAAAATATCAAGCCTAATATCCTAAGTGTAAGTCAGACAGGGTCACATACTTACCTTTGATTCTCATAAATGTGAGATCAGAAGAAAAGATATCGGAAAGCTAGTAGCAGTTGCACCAAGAACATCTAGCAATGTGTACATCCTTGATATGGATGAAGAAGAAAAGTGGCGTTCAAGTGAAGAATATGAAAGCTAGTTATGGCATAGAAGGTTGGGGCATTTAAGATTTGAAAACTTAATCAAAGCCAATAAGGAGGTAGTAAGGGATCTGCCAAAAGTTATTAAGCCTTCAGACTTTATTTGTAAACATGATCAAATAGGGAAGCAAACAAGAGTTAGTTTCAAAACAAAAGAGCATTCAACAACAAAACCATTGGAACTTATTCACACAGATATATGTGGACCTATCAGAACTAAAAGTATATATGGAGAACATTATTTTATGTTGATCATTAATGATTACACAAGAATGACTAGGTGTACTTTCTAAAAGAAAATTAGAATCCTTTGAGAAGTTTAAAACATACAAAGTCCTTGTAGAGAATGAAACAGATCTGAAAATCAAATGTATGAAATCAGACAATGGAGGAGAATTCACCTCTAAAGATTTCATTAAATTTTTTGAAAATCATGGAATCAAAAGACAGTTTTCAGTTCTCAGGACTCCTCAACAGAATGGAGTGGTGGAAAGGAAAAACATAACAGTCCAAGAAACTGCAAGAACCATGTTAAATGAAGCTAGGCTTCTAGACAATTTTGGAGAGATGCAATCTACACAACAATCCACATACTTAACCGAGCTCAATTGAGACCCAACCATGAAAAAACTTCTTATGAGCTATGGTTTGACAGACCAGCATATGTAAAACACTTTAGAGTTTTTGAAAGTAAATGTTACATTAAGAATGATGAAGACAATTTAGGAAAGTTTGATCCAAGATCTAATGAAGGCATATTTTTAGGTTATTCACTTAATAAGAAAGCATATAGATGTTATAATTTTAGACTACTCAAGACAGTGGAAAGCGAAAATGTAAAGATAGATGATCTAAAACTAAAGAAGAGCATATCCAAAGACATATAAAAAATTGATAAAGAATCTCAGCAAGAAGATGATAACAAAGAAACACATGAAAATGAATCCTATATTGATGAGGAAGACAATGAAGAAACACCCTTGCCAAAAGCTCGATCGAAAAGAGTTCAAAAGAACCATCATGAGAGTCAGATCATTGGAGACACAAATGCAGGAGTGGAAACAAGAAGGAAACTCACATTTGACTCAAAACATGCAATGTTGTCTATGATATAACCTAAATCATTTAAAGAATCCAACAAAAGTAAAGGCTGGACAAAGGAAATGAATGAAGAACTTGATCATATAGAGAGGAACCAGACTTGGAAATTAGTTCCAAGACCTAAGGACAAAAATGTGGTAGGAACTAAGTGGATCGTCAAGAACAAACTAAATGAAAATAGGGAGATTATAAAGAACAAAGCTATATTAGTTTGCAAAGGGTATGCTCAAGTAGAAGGTATTGATTTTGAAGAGACTCTTGCTCCAGTAGCAAGACTAGAAGTCATCAGAATGTTCCTGGCATTTGCATGCTTCAGATATTTCAAGATTTATCAAATGGATGTCAAGTCAACATTTCTGAATGGAACTCTAGAAGAAGAAGTCTATGTTGAACAACCAGAAGGATTCATGCTAATAGAAAATCAAGACTATGTGTGCAAGCTTGATCTGAAAATGAAAAAAAATTGTGTATACAAATTTTGCAAGTGGAATATGTATGTGTCTTAGGAAATTGGATCAAGTTGCAAGCACATAAACTTAATGAGTTTTTTTTTTACTTTAAATGAACAACATAAACATACATAAACAACCATCAAAAGTAGGCACATAACACAACAAAATGATAAAGGAGTTCACCCCTCTCTTGGGCTACATCTTCTGGTCCAGATACCAATGGATCAGTTTCATTATATGCTCAAAGTCTCAAAATCAGTGCTTTACAATGATCGTAATGAAAAATAGATGGCTTCAATGGCTCAAGAATGTTAAAAAACCCTAGCTGGGCTCTTCCGACACCTGGTTTGACCAAAAATTGAGAAAAATACACTTCCTGGAAGTTTTTCCCAATAACTTGTTGTACTTGCTCGCCAAAACGCACCTTTATGTGCCTGAACCTAGCCTCTGTGTTTTCTCTGTGCCAAAACCCAACATATGCACCATTTTTGAAATTCGGATGGATTTGTCGCATGTTTAGGGCGTTAACACCTTTCCCGATGGAGGTTGTGGTCGTGTGGCCCCATGTGGCCAAGCGACAACCTAACATTGCACACATGTTCGACTGATCGTTGGGAACCCCACGCTCATGGTCATGTGGTGTGGTTACAATGTAGTGTGACCAAGGGTTGGGGCCAAGCCTCGACCCTTTCTACCATCGAATGAAACAATATGAAAATTTAAATATAAACTCTGCCACTATAGGGTTAAGTACCATGTGTAGGCGGGCTGGTGGCCCGACCTGTGTGAAGACTTTTCCTCGCACGGAGGTCTCGAGTTAGACCCCTGCATACTCCAACAAAATTTTAACAAATCAATCAAATACAGGGTGCCACATGGCGACCCCTTGTTGGGCCACGTGGCACCCTTTCATTCGCCTTCAATCATGCCATGTGTTAGCCGTGAATTAGTCCACGTAACCCTGCCAACTCAGATTTCCATGTCAGCAAACTCTGCCACGTGTCCATTCCACATTAGCAGTACATTCGTATGGTCAGTTTCCATGTGGCTTGTACATACTGTATGGACTATCTAGTCAACAATTTTTTGCTTATTTGGGAAAATAGATAGAGCACGATATCTCTCGCATACAAACTTCGTTTGAGCCCATTCAAGTTGCGTTGGGATAGTGAGGACGAGATCTACACAAAGAATCTATTTTCGAGCAATTTAGAGCACTTTGAGTTTTGAGCATTTTTTTGATCCCCTGGATCACTCCTCCCCATTGGGAAGCTTTTGGATCTCCAAAAGACTACTTTCATTCAATCTGAATATGAGGGTACAATTCCCTCACCTTTCCAACCTCAATCCATTTAGCTTTGCTTCAATTTGTGCCTTTAAGACCAACATGAAGGTACTCGAGATTCCCTCATTTTGAAGTTCTTATATTTCTGTCAAGGATTGTATCCTCATGCAATTCTAAAAGATATTATAGCGATAAGTCATCTATGGAAGGAATTTGAACATGCTCTTCTTGATCATCAATCAAAGGAGGCTCATACAATCTCAAATTCTCAACATTAACAACTTCATACATTTTCATATAAGGAGGCAAATCCAAACAGAAGGCATTGTTACCAATCTTTTCAAGAATCTTAAAAGTTCCATATCTAATTGGTTTCATATTTTTACCTTATCCTTTAAGCATGTCTCTGCTAATGTAAATCCAAAATTCATCTCCAATTTGGAAACTGTGATCAACATGATGTTTGTCATGTCTTGTCTTATACTTGGCTTGGCTCTTTTCCAACTGTTCTTGTACTATTTGATGCACCAATTGAATTTGTTCAATGAACTTCTTTGCTCTATCAATGTCATAATGACCATCAATAGCAACATCCTTCCCAAAGATAAAATCTAAAGGAGATTTTGGAAAATAACCAAAACATGCCTCAAATGGAGATGTTTGAGTCGATGAATGCTTAGCCTAGTTATAAGCATGCTGAATGTAGTGTAGGTGCTCATCCCAAAGATTAGGATGTTTGTTGAAATAACCATGAAGAATATGTACTATTGTTCTATTCACCACTTATGTTTGATCATCAATTTGTGGATGAAAATATGTGCTCTTTTTCAACTTGGTGTCCATGAGTTCCCATGATCTTGATGAAAAGTTCCCAATAAATCGAGAATCTCGATCAGAAATAATAGATTTGGGCAACCCAAAATGTACCCATACATGTTGAAAGAACACTTGTGTTTTTTGTTCAATTGTAACTTGCTTCTTACAAGGCATCAAAATACACATTTTGCTGAAACGGTCAATCACAACATAAAGATAATCATGATTCTTTTTAGACATAGGTAATCCTCCTATAAAGTCCATGGAAATGCTTTCCCAAGGACGAGAAGGAACTGGAAGTGGATTATACAATCCTAACTTTATGTTGCTAGGCTTACTTGTAGCACATACAGAACATCCTCTTACATATCTTGAAACACTTTCATTCATTTTAGGCCAATAGCAATGCCTTTGCAAATTAGCCATTGTCTTGCCTACACCAAAGTGACCACCAATAAGAGAAGAATGTGTTTCCCTTATGATGTTGAATATTTCACCCTGTGGAATACATAGCTTGACAAGATGATACAAAAGCTTATCATGCACATGGTAATCCAATTCCTCAACTTGGTTAGAATGAAACAAAGTTGCATAAACCTCTTTAAAATCAACATCTAAAGCATATTGTTCAACATAGCTCTCATGCATGGTAGAATTATGCTTAAGAATAATTGAAGCACTAACAATAGGCCTAGAAAGCATATCAACAACTTTGTTATAAATGCCTTTCTTATACATGATAACCAAGTGGAATTGTTGTAGGAAACCCATCCATCTGAAGTGCCTTGATTGTTGTGGCTTTGTTTATGATTGTAAGTATTGCAATGGTTGATGATCTGTGTGAATAATGGTTTCTTTTCCCAACAAATAATGTTTCCATTTTTTTCACACTTTTCACCAATGCATATAACTCCTTATCATATGTAGGATAATTAATCACAAAACCATTAAAAGTTTCAGAATGAAAAAAAATGGGCTTACCATGTTGCAACAAGACTGCTCCCATGGCATGATTACTTGCATTTGTTTGTATCTCAAAAGGTTGTCTCAAATCAGGAAGTGAAAGAACTAGAGCTAAACTAATCTTCTCCTTCAATGCATCAAAAGATTTTTGTTGCTTTCCTCCCCATTGGAAAACTTGCTTGATGCACTGCATGTAATGGAGTTGCAATTGAAGATAAGTTAGCAATAAACTTTCTCCAATATTGGGTTGCTCCCAAAAATCTTCTTACCTCTGTTACATTGTTGGGCTTGGGCCAATTCAAAATTACTTTGAACTTTGACAGATCTATTTTCAATTCTCCTCCTCCAATAATATGTCCCAAGTAAACACATGAGGTCTTTCCAAACACACATTTAGACATCTTCAAAAACAAATTTCATTTCTTCAAGACATATAAACTTGTTTTACATGCCTAACATGCTCTTCATGAGATTTGTTAAATATCAATATGTCATCCAAGTAGACAATCACACAATCGTCAAGAAAATGCCTTAAAACATCATTCGTAACTCTCATGAATGTAGCAAGAGCATTACAAAGCCCAAATGACATAACCATCCATTTAAAAAAACCTTGATTTGTTTTGAAAGTTGTCTTCCATGTGTCTCCTTCAACAATCCTAATCGTAATCTTGTTCAAGGCTCTAAAATCTACACACATGCTCCATGTCCCATCCTTTGTTTGGTACTAAAACAATTGGTGACCCACATGGCGATGTGATTGGCATGATAACCCCTTTGTAAATAAAGTCTTGGATTTGTTTTTTAATTTCAACATTCTTCATGACTGACATCCTGTACATACCAATGTTTGGAAGAGGACAATATTACTGCAATTGAATCTCATGTTGGATACCTCTTTTAGGAGGCAATCCTTTTGATTCCTTAAACATATCATCATATTGGTTAACAACCTCATATAAATCAGATTTTAAATTTGCATCACAACCTTGGAAAGCTTCTTTTTCAACATTGTCTTTGGGTTTGATCATCAAGAGTACAAAGTTCTTACTAGCATTGACTAATCTATTCATTTGGCCAACATTTACAAGTGACAAATTCAACTTCTTTGTATGTGCTCTAACAATGTACTCAACTCCTTTTTTAAACAAATGATATTTTTTTCTCATGACGATGAAATATGGCTCTCCTATCATATAAATATGGGTTTCCCAACACAATACCACAAATATCCAATGGAATAACATCAAGCTCTACCTCATCTATAAATTTTGTAGTGATGACAAATCTAAGTTTACATCTTCTTGTCACATGCAATTTGGCATGGTCACATATCCATCCAAGAGGATATGGTTTAGGACGAGGTGTATTTTCCAAATGCAATTTATTGACCATGTCTTCAGAAATGAAGTTTGCTTGAGATCCAATATCAAATAGAGTATCTATCTTGGTATTCTTTGAAATAACCCTTATGTGGAAAAGCTTTATTCTTTCTTTTTCATGTTGAGTTTCATTGAGGCTACTACTTGAATAACTAGTACTTGCAATAGAGTCCTTACTGTTGAAGATAAATCCCTCTCCAGACAAGTGGATTCTCTTGAGGTCCCTAGACTCCTAAGACCAAGACAGAAAGTGCTTAACATGGACACTGACTTCCTTTTAGATCTAATCAAGCTAATGAATGAAAGAGAAAGAGAAAGATATGTACCTTATGAACTTCGTTTGTTGTTGCAAAGTCCAGGCTCAGCTTCGATCTTGAACTCCTTGATAGGTCCTGCAAAACAAACAAAGGTACAAAAGAATTCCTACTTTACTGAGATTAGCTCAAACATAGATCCATCTACTGTAGACAAACTTATATGGAAAAAGTACAAGTTTGAAAGAAACAGGCCAAGCATTGATTGTATTAATGAGAACAAAGTGTTACTTACAACCATGGATGTGAGTGCAACAGCTTCATCAAGCTCTCCTTGTCCAAACCCTTGCTTAAATAGTCCACACATGGAATGTTGATGTTCCAAATGACATCTTCCTATGAGAAGATAAGTTAGATGCTTCACAATACTTTCCCCTCCCCTTTCACCATGAGAAGGCTCCCTTATATAGCCTTGGAGAGGCCCAACCACTTGAGAGATATTTGGGATAAGTTGAGGATCCTTCTCCTTCAGTTGAGGTTCCTCCCTAAGATCATGCTTTGACCATCTATTCGAATCCAACCACCTTAAGGAATTGAGGGATTATTCCCTGATTTGCCTCAACAAACCCAAAATTTTCTCAGCAAAGGCAACGCTCCCCCAAAAGGGGCACCAGAGCGTTATAGCGCTCCCCTAAAAAGGTGCACAGAGCGCCAACACTCCCTGTCCATGTATAGGGGAGCACTCCTCTCCAAAAATGTCTTTTGAGTGGATTTTCCAGTGGCAAAAAGTTTATAAACTTTGTTAACCCATTCCTCTTCTTCCAAATCAGTTGTTTGAGGTGTTTCAAGTGTCCCTCCAATGTCGTTATAGGCACGACATAGACTGTATGCCAGAATTCTTTTTTCTGACACTTGTGACCAAAATGCGACACTTGTAATATTGATAACAACGACACTACACCATTGTTGTAATGAGTAATTTTGATGTGTAACACTTACCTTGAAAACCCATGGCTGTGATTTTTGTTTCATCTCCCAAATCAGATCCTAAATCATGTTGTGTAGTTGCAGCAGTCTTTGGCTTCCCTTTGTTGTTGGAATTTTTGGGTCTCATTTCAGGATGAAGTTTCCAACAATGGTCTTCATCATGACCATATTTTGAACAATGTTTACATGAGATTTTTTCTCCCTCTTTATTGACTGAAGCATTCTTCTTTCCATTTCCTTTGAATTTCCTCTTTCCTTTGTCTCCATTAAAAAATGGCTTCTTGTTTCCCTCTTGAGGAGTAGTCTTCCCTCTTTCTTCCAAATGAGTTGCATGTGCACAAACTTCATCTAGATTTGTGGGGTTAAACATGAGAATTGTGTGTCTCAAATAACTATGCAATCCTCCAATGTATCTGAGTAAGGTTTCTTGAGAAGATAAATCTATACCCAAAGTCAAAGCTCTTCTTCTAAATTCTTGAGTGTAGCTTTGCACACTTTGCCCCTTAGCTTGTCTAAAATTTTGCCAATCTATGATAGCTTTCTGCATGTATGCTAATGGATAAAATTACCTTTTAATTGCAACCATAAAATCATTCCAAGAGGATAAAACTTTACCATGTTTTTTCGTGTCCTCTTGAGTTTTGGCTTCCCACCAAATGAGTGTTGCACTTTCCAATCTAAGAGAAGCAAACTGAATCTTAGTTTCATCATCTTGGATTCTTTGTATCGTACAATTCACTTCAGTTTGACGAATCCAATTATCCAATTTCTCAACATTTACCTCTCCATTGTACATAGGAAATTCAAACTTAATATCAAGCTTAAGAAAAGGAGTTTGTGGAGGAATTTTACCATGTTCTTTTGGAGAATTTGGAGGTGGTTGTGAAATGGTAAAAGAAGTGGAAGATGGAGGTGACGGAGGTGGAGTATCACCATTCCCTCCATTTCCTTTCGGAGTTTTATCACCACTATTTTCATTACCTCTTGGAGGATTTGAGATTTCACCTTGCAACCTTGCATTCCTTTCTTCAAATAAAACTTTTACCATTTCTGTCATATCATAAAAATCTTTTCTGAAAGTTTCATCTTCTGAAGTAGGAATTTCATGACTCTAGTCATTAGCCATACTTGGTGAATGCCTCCTTGAAGCTTGAGGTGAATGTATGGTTCTCATTTTTGAAATTTGAGAACTTGGCTCTACAAGTCAACCTTCTCCTCTTATGAGCTTCAACCTTGTAAGCATCAGAAAACAAAACACTTGCAAACAATCAAACCTTCAAAAACCTTTTCTCTGATACCAACTTGATCTGAAAATGAAAAAGGTTTGTGTATACAAATTTTGCAAGTGGAATATGTATGTGTCTTAGGCAATTGGATAAAGTTGCAATCACATAAACTTAATGAGTTTTTTTTTACTTAAAATGAACAACATAAACAAACATAAACAACCATCAAAAGTAAGCATAAAACACAACAAAATGATAAAGGAGTTCACCCCTCTGTTGGGCTACATCTCCTGGTCTAGATTCTAATGGATCATTTTCATTATATGCTCAAAGTGTCAAAATTAGTGCTTTACAATGCTCATAATGAAAAATAGATGGCTTCAATGGCTCAAGAATGTCCAAAAACCCTATCTGGGCTCTTCTTGCACTTGGTTTGGAAAAAAATTGATCAAAATACACTTCTTGGAAGTTTTTCCCAATAACTTGTTGTACTT
The DNA here is from genome assembly GCA_009831015.1 of Picea engelmannii. Taxonomy (NCBI): domain Eukaryota; kingdom Viridiplantae; phylum Streptophyta; class Pinopsida; order Pinales; family Pinaceae; genus Picea; species Picea engelmannii. Next base: position 60,871 of record ML783995.1, read on the forward strand.
GCTTGCCAAAATGCACCTTTATGTGCTTGAACCTGGCCTCTATGTGTTTCTCGTGCCAAAACCCAACACACACACTCTTTCTGAAATTCAGACGGATTTGTCGCATGGTTAGGGCGTTAGCACCTTTCCCGATAGAGGTTGTGGTCGCGTGGCTCCATGTGGCTTGTTATCGCACAATTTGTACTTTGATAGAAGGGAAAGGTAAAAGGAAAGAAAATTGGTGTAACTTGAGGTTATCCTATCACTGCCACCTTGATATGATTCCTCTTTCTCTTTAGGGTAGTAGGCCCAGGGGAGACGTCCCTGGTGACCTGGGGGTTTGAGAAGGAAAGGTCAAAATGGCTATTAAAAGGTCCCCTCTCACAAGTCACCACTGATAAAAAAATTCTCAGTTTTATAACCAATGAAGTGATAATATATCAAGATGTATCTGCCCGAAACAAAGCAACAAGAAACTATATATTTTGCAAGTACAACTTGCTGGCTAGCACTTCATAAAACCACATACTTTCTCAATAAAAGAAATTAGCTGATAATGATGAAGTAAACAAAAAATTATAACAACAATATTGATAAGGCAATACTTCACATTAAATGCCTTGAAACAACTTCAAGATGACTAAGAATAATCAACCATTAACATCATAATACTAGCATTTTTTAGAAGCAAACAAGACAATGCATTAATCAAACTTTTCAATTTCTTTTAAAAGATTTTAATGCTGCAATGTATGGTTGTAGCTTACTTTAGTAACAACAACAATAATGTTAGTAGGTTCAGATATTCTAGTGTTAGAAGTATTTAGTAGGAAGCTCAAGGTATAGGTTTTGATGGTTGTTTTGATCAATCACTCAATAAGAAGACTTAGACCAGTGCTTTAGGGAAAATGGAGTCAATGATATGGCAACAAATGTTGAAGGAAAATGATAGTAAGAGAGTCAAAGACAAGAGAGATAAATAGATGGAGTTTTGGTAACCCAAGGCTCCAACTATCAAATCCTAGGAGAAACTAGCTACTAAGGTGTAGGTAACCCTAGGCCTTAGTAGATTTTCATCCCTCTTTAACTCAATGATGATGCAAAAAAAAATGGCTAAGCTGAAGAAAATAAGACTAGGGTGTTGCAATGGCAAGGCCCTAGCAAATGCTTCAAGAAAAACAACCTCTTGACAAGATCTAGTAGGTGAAGGCTTTTAAAGCTAGGATAATAACATATGCTAGTCGTCTTAGGGTTTAAACAAGGAATTTCGTAATATTTAATGTAAATGAAAGATAAATAAGACTATAACCATTCAATTAAAAAGAATTGCAGAAATGCCCCCGGGGGGGCATCTCAATTGGCAAGTGATGTGAAAATGAATTTCCATGAGGTTTCGAGTTCAACTCCCTCTGACTTACAATGTGTGTTGCATAAGGGGCATCGTGGGCACACCTGGAGGTTATAGTGGTAGCACTTGGATAACACGACCACATGTAACGTGAGCACGTGCCCAACTAGTTGTTGATTCTGCCAGACATAAAAAAATAAATAAATATATATATATATATATATATATATATATATATATATATATATATATATATTTTTTTTTTAGCAGAAATGTTACTTACATACATCAAGAATCATCAAGAAAAACCCTAGTTGAACACTTCCACCAAGAAACTTGTCAAAATACTCCAAGATTTAGCCTTTCTCAACAAGTGTGCCTAAAATTTCAGCCAAGTAACCTTAGATAGGGCACAAATTCCAGTCCTCACAAGTGTGAGTTAAAGATGATGAAAAATAAGAGTGATTTTCCCCTTATTTATATAGTTACAATGACCAGAATTAAGTCAAAAAGATCGACATGGCCATTTACACATAATATCCAGTTTTTACATTACATGTCATAATAAAACCCTAAATCAAGCTGTAAATATGACTTAATTCCCTTTTAGGTTGACGTTAGGCCCTTTTAGGGCAATGTTGGCCTCATGGAGCAAAACATTAGGCCTCCTTGGGCCTCAGGATCCTGCCACATGTGCCACTTAGCACACAACTGCCTCCAAAGTGTCCAAAACGCTCGGTGACATCATGGGTAACCTGGGTGATGTCATGGGCCTTCCAAGGCATATATCATGGTGAAAAAGGGAAAAACCCCCTTGGGTCCATGCCTTCCAGGCTATCCCTTGTGGATGTCCTCCTCTCTCTTTGGTGCAAACCCCTGATCTGTCTATGCCCCTGGCTGGGGTGTCAACATCCATCTGGTGGGATTTTAGCCCTATGGAGGTCTAAACTAATAATCTCCACATGTGTACATGTCCATCGGGTGTGGCCCTACAACATCAACAAATACGCCCTCCATGGGCTCATAAGTCACAGGGATCATAGCAATGTCAATCACATCTAATCATCAAGTTATTTAAACATGTGCATGAAACCCATTTTACTCGAAAAAGTGCTCAAAGACATTATGCTATTCTACAAGCCAAGTTTGGAGGGGACACTAGGACGTCCTATTGGGCTAATGCTCATTGGATGTGGGATGTTCCCGGGTGAAGTCAAATCCATGCCATGTAAGTGGATGAGGTGGTAGGGGATGTTTGGGCAATGGGTGCAATGATAACAGGTTAATGTATGGCTTACCTATGGGTGCCTCTGAAGAGGCTGAGCTTCACCTTGTCATGGATGCAATTGTTTCCAAGCCCATTTATGCCTTTTATCTTTTATTCTTATTGCTTTTTCTTTGAAGGGGCTAGTTAGGGGACACTGCCCTGGCGTGGTGACCAGTGGTGACAATGTTACCCACAAGCATTTCATGGAAATGAGAAGGCTGGCTCGTGATGAGACCTCCTTTCTCTTGGATATGCCACCAATATCCACTACCATGGTGTGGTGACCAACTGAATGGTAGTGTCATACCACTACATGCCCATGGACCTAATAGGCTAGCTTGTGATGAGATCCCCTATCCTCCAACTAGGTCTTGATTTATTATTTTTATGGGTTCCTTTGTTTCTTGATGAGAAGCCTTTTATTTGTTTCTCGGGGATCCCTGGGTGAAGCATCTCAAGGTTTCATTATTTTGGCTTTTATCTTTTTCCATCTAGTTTTACCCTCTGGGATTTTAGCCCCTTCTTCCCACAAGGTAAAGTACAACCCTTTGATATTTTGGCCAACCTAATGCCCGAACCAGTGTATGGGATGGATGAGTGGGAAAAATATGAAAAGTGGTAAGTATGGTGGGAATGAAGGATGAAATTTCATGAATCCCCCCAGTGGTATCTCAAACCCTATGGGAACTAGCTTACTAGGGCATGATGTCATTCCCCCCAGGTGTGGTCAAGTGGAAAGGCACAAGGTCCAAGCACACATTAGAAGAAAAAATAAATAAATGCACATATTCAAATGTTTTGATAATCAGACTGACACATACCATGATACCCAGACTCGTTACCTCATGGAGCAAGACCCATTTTCGCTGCAGGACCAGGCCGACGTGATGGATGTTGTTACTGCTAAAAAAGTGGAGGCATTGAAGAATAAAAGGATGGGCCCTCCAGGGCCATGCTCAAGTTGATCTGGCTCTCGGTACTGCATGTCCAGGACCTGTGGGCCTCGAGACATAATCTCCTTAGTTATCCCTAGGCTAGGGGATAACATGGCCAAGAACCGACCTAAAATTGCACACCCATCCAGTTGACTGTTGGGAACCCTGTGATCGTGGTCATGTAGTATGGTTACGATGTAGTGTGACCAAGGGTTGGGGCTAAGCCCCGACCCTTTCTACCTACTGAATGAAACAATATGAAAATTTAAATATAAACTCTGCTACTATAGGGTTAAGTACCATGTGTAGGCAGGTTGGTGGCTCGACCTGTGTGAAGACTTTGCCTCCCACGGAGGTCCCGGGTTCGACCCTCGCAGACTCCAACAAATTTTTAACACATCAACCAAATACAGGGTGCCACATGGTGGTCCTTTGGTGGGCCACGTGGCACCCTTTCATTCGCCTTCAATCATGCCACATGTCAGCCGTGGATTGGTCCACGTAACCCTGCAAACTCAGTTTGTCATGTCAGCACACTTTGCCACGTGTCCAGTCCATGTCAACAATATAGTCGTATGGGCAGTTTCCACGTGGCCTGTACGGACTGTCTAGTCAACATTTGTTTCCTGTTTGGGAAAACGAACAAAACGTGATATCTCTCGCATAGAAGCTCTGTTTGAGCCTGTTCAAGTTGCATTGGGATCACGAGGACGAGAATGAATCCATTTTCGAGTAATTTTGAGCACTTTTATTTTTGAGCATTTTTTTGATCCCTTGGATCAAAGCTAAAGAAAGCTCAGTATGGTCTTAAGCAAACCCCAAGAGCATGGTTTTCAAGGCTAGATCAATACCTACAAAAACAAGGATATAAGAGAGGGACTACTAATAGCAACTTATATATCAAAATTGGAGATAAAAATATGATTGTTGTGGTAGATGTCAATGATACCATATTTGGGAGTAATCTTACTATAATGAGCAGAAAATTTGCAACTGAAATGCAAGAAGAGTTTGAAATGTCTATGCTGGGAGAATTGTCTTTCTTCTTAGGTTTACAAGTCATTGAATCATAAAAAGGAATATTTATTTCCCAAACCAAATATATCAAGGAAATGTTGAAGAAATTCCAAATGGAATATAGTAAACATGTAAGTACTCTCATGGTCATTGGATGTAAACTAAGCCTAGATGATGACTCACCAAAAGTAGATCAAACTATGTACAGATCAATGATCAAAAGTTTTCTCTATTCAACAGAAACTAGGCGTGACATCATGCAGGTTGTAGGACTAGTGGGAAGATTTCAATATGCACCTAGGGAAACTCATCTAAAAACAGTAAAACTAATATTTAGATATCTTAAAGGAACCTTAGAATTTGGATTATGGTATCCAAAAGATAAATACTTTACATTAAATGCATACACTGATGTAGATTGGGCTGGTAGTATAGATGACAGGAAAAGCACCAGTGGAGGAGCATTTTTTCTAGGAAAATATCTGGTAGCATGGATAAGTAAGAAACAAGCATCCACATCACTATCCACAATAGAGGTAGAATACATTGCTGCTGCATCCTGCTACACATAAGTTCTTTGGATGAAACAAACATTAGAAGATTTACAAATAAGATATGATGATCCCATTACTATTAATTGTGACAACACTAGTGCCGTAAACATCTCTAAAAATCCTGTAATGCACTCTAAAACCAAACACATCCCAATCAAATACCATTTCTTAAGAGATCGAGTTACTCAAAGAGTGGTTAAAGTAGAGTATGTGGGCACCAAAGAACAAATTGCAGACATATTCACAAAACCTTTTCCCAAGAGTACCTTTGAAAATCTTTGACAAAAATTGGGAGTAATTCACACACCTCATTAAAACCAAAAAAATTTCATAAGAATAAAGGGGCACATGGACAGGGGGAGCATCGCCATAGGGGGAGTGAATAAAGATCCCTTATTTCATTTCTATCAAAGGGGGAGGAATTTGATAAACAACAAAAATACAAATATTTCAAAGAAAAGGTTGCCATCAATGCCAAAAGGGAAGAATGTTGGACACAATGGTATGATATTGTCATTGATGTCAATAGAGTGTAGGTTGTGAGATCAAAGTTTAGAAGAGATAGAACTATAGAAATCGTGTAGGAGAAATCTGAAACATTGATCAAAAGTAATTAAACAAGAATTGTCATATCTCCTAGAGAACTTCGGGTGAGTTCTTAGTCATTGTATCAAGAAGGAAATAGAAAGCTTTGGGACTTGGGAGCTTCACCACTTCGACGAATATTTGAGACAAGGAAGAATCCATGAAACCACGAAGTCATGAAATCTCTTCATCCGTCAGATCTAGGAGAATGAAATCTGACCATTCGATAGCAAGTTCACAGTAAAGGAAAGAAGGTGGTTAACTCCGACATCGGCCTACTCCGGTGATAAGAAGTTTAGATAAACCAAGAAATCCTGAACTCCGGAGCCCCAGAGTTAATAAAGGCTGTCGGATCAAACAGTTGAAGGTCTACGATGGTAGATCTATTTAGCGCTTCGGTGATAAATGGAGGAATGTAGAAAGGAGCCACAATATCCCAGAGTCCCAAAATCACCAAAATCTTGCTAGTCGTTCGATCAAGAATGAGATTCAGATAACAAACATTCCCCTGGGCCATTCAATCGCACGATGGAAGGAACAGTCAGCCCGACGTTGACCACTCCAGGATTACGAAGAGTCCCAAACAACTAAAATTCCCAAAGCCACGAAGTGCAAATCCATAATCACAAAATCCTTCCAGTCGTTCGATCTAATAGGAAGATCAATATCATCATATCTAATCAACAATCTAGAAAATGAAATGTGACACATTCTGAAAGGTGAAACATGTCAAGGCCCATTTGACATATAAATTTTTCAAAATTTACGAATCAAGGTGACACATGTCATCCACTCAGCGAGTGCCACATCAACAGACACACGTTAGCTTGCCACGCCACTCCGATATTACAACGTTCGGGGATGCCCAACTTCTCCTACCAGAAAAAATGCTCGAAGCGCCAAAGGTCGAAGTTGTGAAATAATGATGGTCATTGATCTAATATCCTCCAGGTTCTCTCATGATCATTAGATCAAGCGTAGTGGAAGGATAGAGTAAGCATTAATCACGAAGTAATGCTAACTGTTGATCTATTTCAAGAGCATTCTCAATCGATGATCAAGCACAATGGCCAAGTGTTAAAGATCCACTATGTTGAAAGAGAACAGACCGTAGATCTCAACACTTGATTAAGTCATGATCATCGATTTTGTTGAAGCCTCTGGATAAGCCAAGATCGTCCATTCAAAAAAAGATTAAATATCGATCGTTCGATCTACTAGTGAATAAAGTAAACACACTTTGGCGAAATTTACTCCGAGTGAGTTGGAAGACTGTAAAGGCCGTAAATCCTAAAGGCCGAAGTACCGAAGAACCTGGTTCCAGCACTGGTCACGTGATAAATTATATAAGCCAATAAGGAGTGCAAAGGTCCTAGAATTAAATAATCCCTCGAACATTTGAATATGTTCCCATGTATAAGAATAAGGGCAGAAGGAGAAAATGCCTATCTCCAAAATTTGAATCCGGAAATCAACAATATTGATTAAATCACATACAGTGATAAGCGCATGGATCTAGCCACCGGTCACACAAATTTTGGATTTAAGGGAGCACCTATTGATTAAGACTTGAATTCACAACAATTCAAGATTTGTAGACTAATGAAACAATATACAATCATGATTAAAGAAAAGTTGAATGATGAGAATTATGAATAAAGAAATAAAAGGCTCAATGAAAAAATACTTAAAATTAATTAAATGAAAGGGTGCAATGGCTCATTATTAAAATACACAATGGTTCAATGCCATACCTTTTGGAATACTATATAAACATAAAGGTATGGTGTAATAAAAATGTCTTTGTAGTCCAGATCAGAAGATAAAAAGTAGAAGCAGAGTCCAAGAAGGAAAACTGAAGATACTTATACAATGAGGGTGGAAGGGAGGAGTAAGGAAGGAGTCATATCCTTTACTAAGTAAAGTGTGAAAACAAGGGAGTTTTTGCTTCCTAGGGTTGTTTCCCTAAAATAAGGGAGTTGGTACTTCCTAGGGTTGTTTCCCTAAATAAGGGAGTTGGTGCTTCCTAGGGTTGGTGCCCTAAAATAAGGGAGTTGGTGCTTCCTAGGGTTGGTGCCCTAAAAACAAGGGAGTTGGTGCTTCCTAGGGTTGGTGTCCTAAATAAGAGGATTTGTGTCTCAAAGAGTTGGTGCTCTAAAGAGGATTGGTGTCCTTCACAATCACAGATTATTCTTTATAAACTTTGTAATTCTTGAATTATATAATTGATTTTTTAAATACAAGTCCATTGATGATCTATTGTGATAATTAAAATAACAAAGTAATTACCAATTGTTTAAAAAAGGTAATACTGATTCACCCCCCCTCTCAATATTTACAACACACTACACTTCAATTATTTCAACTAGAGTTAGATGTATTTTCTAGTATTTAATCAATGAATTTCTCCTTTACATTAGATGAATAAATTGTTGAAAAATTCATCAATTATTTCTTCAATAGAATTCAGTTAAATGCTTCAAGTTTACATTCCTAGCTACATGTAAATTGTTCTTTTGATAGCTATAACATAGGGATTGTTTTCTTTGTCCTAAATTACAACTCAAAGATAGCTAAATTAAAAAAATAAATGTATATTATGAGCTAATGCTATAAATTCCATATCGTAGTAAATTAATATAAACAAAAATTAGATAGATAAATGGTAGTTAATAACACCCATTAAAGGGTTAAAACCATTGTAGGGTGGTGAAGGTTATCGTTTCCACACTGATTTCAACATCATACAAGTTTATTACCGATTAGGTAGGGTTCTCTTGGGTCCAGTTCCAAACTCTTGTAGTATCGGGAACCATGTTTTCATCATATTTATACATCTGTCACATTAGATAATGGATGAAGAGGTTGTGAAATTTTTAGAGGGCCTTCTTGAGGGATGATCGATCTGGGTTTCCCCGAAATTATTTGGTGGTTTCTCAGGCTACTCTTCAACCTCAAAAACTTCATGAACGAAGCAACTTTTAGAAGATGACACTTTCATTGACCTTTAATCCATCATTCAAGGGTTAGGGTCTTCAAATCTGTGAGTAGAGGATAAGATAGGAGATTCATCCCTCAAAGTGATTGAGACATGGATCGAAGACGACACAAGGAGGGTTGTCAGTATCCAAGAGCTCAAGGAGGTGAGGGATCTTGTCACATACTCTCTTGCAAATGATGTAGAAGACAACTATCATGACTCTTTAAGGATCTAAGACTCCACTTTAATTCATCACGATGAGGAACATGGTCTATATAACTCCGCATTACCACATGAGGGGGTTGTAGGACATTTATAGATGGGAGGATTTATTGGACAACACCTTACGAGAGAGATGATGAGTGGTTGTGCTCATGTACAACTCCAAACCCATTATACAACAAATCTAGAGGTGCGTGGCATGGATCCTCATAGGGGAAGAAATAAGTGTGTCAAGTGCAAGATGGAGGATCCTAACCTAGTTTTGGGTGAAGGAATGAAACTCAATGAAATTCTAGCTATGGAGGAGGTGATGTTGGTGGACAGATTCGCTAGTAAGCGGATGTCGATGGAGACTCTGAAATGCTAGAAAAAATAGAACTTTACATGAATCTTGGGTTATTTCTCAAATGCATGTTTTTGGTGCATGGATGGATGGTTTGGGTAACAAACAAAAGTGAGGATGAAAACAAAATTATTCTATCTCGATGGAATTGAAAGTCACAAGACCTATTTCTAAAGAAATGGTGGAAAGATTTCGATGCTAAATCTAAAAAAATGGAAATCATACCAATATGGGTTTGAATTCTGGATTTACCTCTCGTCTTTTGGTCAAAATATGTAATTCATGAAATTGGAAACTTATTAGGGTTTTTCTATGAGGTAGACTACTCTTTCCACTCCTCTAACTACATGGGGATGGCTCAAAACTTGGTCGGGGTCAATGCCTCAATGGGTCTGGTAGATGTAATCACGATAAATTGTGGTCATAAGGTGTATAGGCAGGGATTACAAGGGAATTCCCTTTATATGTGGGAGGTGCCACTCGCATGGACATTTGGGATTGGAATGTGCTTAGGGATTCAATCGCCAAAGATGGTTTCGCAAGGACAAGAAGGATGCGAGGGAGATTGAAATCCAACGCAACTCACCATTTGGAATGACACCAAATGGTGAAGCACATGCAACAACCCCACAATAGGACACTTTGTGAACATCTCCCAAGGTTTTGGATGTGGGCAAGGTTGCAAGTGTGGATCCAATTCCATGTAATACCGTTTTTTCAACATATCAATTGTTGATTTAGAAATTCAATTTGGATATTTGGGCAGTTTAACTTTCGTCTCAGAGAGGGATAGTGGTGGGGATTTCCTTTCTATATTAATGGGGTTAAAGGGTCTCCAACCTTACACTATGATACCCTTACCCGAGTTTCACTAGAAAGAGGAAATTCATTTGCTCCCCTCTCCTTCGAGGGATCCCCTACTCCTAACTATACTTTCGCCCGACCTAGTCATCCACCCTCCTCAACCGAGTCTAAAATGCAATATGAGATCCAATAAAAAATGTCTTAATTATTTAATTCAAGGTGTGAAGGGTGGTTTAGTTTCTTTTGAGGATTTGGAGAGGAATCCTACGCAAAGGGGAAGAAAATCTCTTATTTTCCTCGCACAGAAACAAGTAAACTCTAAAGTCAAATTTGTAAACCAACGATCACTCTTTGGGGAATTTAGAGAAAATTCCCCAAGGAAGGAACCATTATGATAATATTGTCCCTAAACTGTTGAGGGTTAGCCAATCCATCCAATAAATTGGTCATAAAAAGGTTGATGGAAACACATAAACCCTCAGTCCTTTTCCTTCAAGAGACTATGATGACCAGAGATAGAGTGATCAAATCCCTTTCTCCTTCTCTTTTAGGATGAGATTTCATAGCAATTGATGCACATGGGAGATCAGAGGGATTCTTACTAGTTGGAGGAAATGTTCTCTTCTCTTACAAAATTCTTGGGCCACTAGTCTAGACAGGATGTTCCTTTCTCAGGAGTTGTATATGGAGATTATGTGTGTCAACCTCTATGGGCCTTACTTATAATGCAAGAATTTTTGGAATATTTTCTCCATAATACTCTATTGAAGGAATGTTTTGTCTTGTTTGGAGGAAACTTAAACTTTACTCTGGGTGCCAGTGAATTATGGGGACAAAAAATGCAATGGGATCCTCTTGATAATTTTTTACTCACCCAACTAGAGGAGGTAGGATTTTTGGACATCCAACCAAAAAAGCTTACACCTACCTGGAGAAATTTGAGAACAAGGGAAACAATGGTGGCAAAGAGGATGGATAGATTTCTTGTCTCAGAAGCAATGATGGAAGATAACATCGGGATCTTACAATTGGTCTCCTCGGACGAAGAATCAGATCATAACCCTATATGTTTGGAACTCACCCCCTTTGTGGATAAGCCCCCTAGTCCTTTCAAACTGAATATGGATTGGTTGGAGAATCCCTCCTTTATTGAGGAAATCAAGGATTGTTGGAGACCATTCGATGCATCCTTCTCAAAATCTCCTTATCTACAATTTCTTGAAAATTTAAAGAGAACAAAAGTTGTAACAATCTCATGGTAAACAAGGAAACATGAAATAGATAGTTTAACTTTGGAGGAGATTGAAAAAAGTTACAACATCTTCAAGGGGAGGGGTAGGACACTCTTTCTGATCAACACGAGGATCTTCTAAAATCATTAGAGGAGAACAAAAGGAAAATCCTGCTAACAAAGGAATGTTGATGTTTGTAGGATCAAATAGGTACTCCCACATCGGTCTAAGTGTCTAGACATGTGGAATTCGTTCAAAGTATTCTACCTTAAGTAATTTACTTTAATTAAAGGAATTATTAAATTAAAATTATTAGAGTTTGCGAATTAAATGAATCTTAGACATTAATCTCAAGTAAGGTGAGATCTAATCTCAACTGTTAATCACTTTGGAGATCTAGGGTTTTGACTCAGTCAACAAACCAAGATTATAAAAGAAAGGATGGGTGGAAGGGAAAGACACATAACAACAATACATTTGTTGGAGTGAGTGACTCATAGAGAGAGAAAATAAGGATTTTTTCTCAAGGAGATCTTAGAAAGGGAGAATAAGGAATTTCACCTAGAGATTTGATTAGTCCAAAGGAGAAGGAATCAAGTGCGAAACAACATTAGGTATAACAACAAGTATCGGCCGTAAAAGATCGCGGAAAATGTTGTAAGTGTTGGATAGAAGGATTGGGTACTTACGTACACTCCTCAGAGGTGGTGCATGGCATATTTACACATAGAGAAAGTTCGATAGGGCATGGGTACGTAGGAACAAGTTAGTCAGTGTGGATATACGTGTTGGATAGAGAGGCAACACTTGTACACATGCATTGTACAGGCTTGTTATGGCATGTACAAAGTTGTACATTTGGTGACAAATGTGTTCGAAAGTATATTGGGCTACCATGAATTTGTTTATTTTGTTTGTATTCTCGGGGGAAAATTTCCCAGTTTTGGGGCCCCTTGTAAGCTTGGAAGTTATTTGAATGAAAAGTTGATTTTGAAGGGGAAAATTTGTTGTGTATGTGTGCAATTTGATTTCTTGTTTTCCTCCATTTATTTATTTATTTCCAGTTAGTATATTTTATTTTGTGTGCTGTAATTTTCTTTTTAGCAAGGAAAAACACAAGGAAATAATTTATCTAGGTGCTGGGAATTGAAAATTAACATGGTATCAAAGCTTGCACTTTGAGGGAGATAAATTTCAGAACATTTTTATAGATCTATAAATCAACATAGTTAATTCCACAATAGTTTATTTAGATCTAGAAATGACATCAACAAGTCTCAAATTCAAAGACAGATTGGATGTAGCATCCAACTTCTTATCTTGGGAAGCAAGGGTTACCTTGCTTTTGAAGGAGAATTATCTTTGGGAAATTAGTAGCCAAGCAACCACCCCACCGACAGATGCAACAAAGAAGGTAGTTTATGTAGAAATTTTAATACAAATTATGTATTGCATGGATTCTCCTAATCTAAAAATTATATGTCATTGTTAAATACATAATCGCTTCTACAAATATTCTTGCGGAATTTAAAACACAATGGTCAATTGCAATTTCAAGAAGAAAGATCAATCACACATAATACAGATTTTTTACCAAGAAAACATAAAGCTAAAAACCCCACTATCATGTATTATCTATATATGATGGATCATGAAACAATCTCATACAAAACTCTAGTCCAATAGCTCTTAGTACAATATACAATTGTCTCACACCGTCATACAAAAATTGACAAATTCATGTTCCAATTTACTGCTTCCAGACAACCTAACTCCTCTGTGCAATCCCTGTTACTAGAAATCCCTGCAATGAATGAATTCCTCTTGCCTAGGATGCACAATCCTCACGGGAACATCCACTGTGTGTGGTTGCATGAGTGCACTCACTAATGTCACAATTGATAGTCAAACTGTCCCTTTCACCTATTATCTCAACTGGGTCTCCACTGGATCTGACATGCATGTAGTTAATAGTGGTAAATCTTCAGTTGCATGTGAGATCACTGATTTTGAATTAATTAATAATTAATTCATTGATCTCTCACTAGTGTAAGTTCAGTTACAACTAGTACAACTGAGCTTAACTCACTTAACTGAGTTAAATTACTTCACAACTCACATAAATACACATCCAACTCTGTTACAACTTCGAATCACTCAGTTACAACTAATTCGACTTGCATGTCCCACTAGTCAAACTTTGAACTCGAATTTCCTATAGCTAACTGATTTTCCACTTTAGTTAACAATTTCCAAGTGCTCATTGAGAATAGACTAATATTTATTGTCCAACTATTATTAAGGGATAATAATAGTCAACATAAATCTATAAATAGAATTCGTTCACCATCTATAAATAGACATCATCTATAAATAGACATCATCTATAAATAGAATTTTCTCATCATCTTAAAATAGACTTCCACCTAAAAATAGCCTGAGGCTCCATCCTAGTGTAGGTGCATAATTTTCACTAGGATCTTCTTGTTGAATCTCAACACTCCCTCTAAACAAGAAAGGGATTATCTTTCACCCTGATCCTGTCTCTATGGTATTTGAATTTGCTCCTGGTGAGCGCCTTCGTTAGAATGTCTACATCCTGATCTTCCATAGGAATGTACTGAAGCAACATGATTTTTCGCTGCACACAATCTCTGATATAATGATACCAGATATTTGTATGCTTATATCTATCATGAAACACAAGATTAATCGAGATTTTAATGCAACTCTGATTATCACAATGAATCATTGTCGGATCTAAATGTGAACCAAATAAACCTATCAAGATATTTCTCAGCCAGATAACCTCACATGCAGCTTGACTCACTGCCATGTATTCCGCTTCCTTTGAACTGAGTGCCACAGATCTCTATTTCCTGCTGTACCAAGAAACAACTATAGATCCGATACTAAACATCCCCCCTGATATGCTCTTTTTGTCCGTTGGGCTGCCCGCCCAATCTGCATCCGTGAAGCCATGCAACTTCACCTCATCCATCTATTTGTACCATAATCCATACTTAGATGTTCCCCTCAGGTATCTCAGGACATGCTTACCCACCTTCCAAATTATCTTGGTAGGCTTAACCATCGCTTGACTCAGCTGGTTAACCACATAGCAAATGTCCGGTCTCGTGTTCACTAGATACATTAGCAAACCCACTAATTGTTGATAGACAGTAGCATCCACTACCTCTCCAGAAGTAGCATCCTCTTTCCTCTAGTTTCCTGGAAGAGGAGTATCCATGGGTTTGCAACCCTCCATGTGAAACTTACCCAATATATCCCTTGCATACTTTCCTTGAGACACAAAACGTTCACCATCTCGCTGCCATATTTCCAATCCAAGGAAATAATGAAGAAGGCCCATATCCTTCATCTTGAACTCCTTTGCAAGGTCCTCCTTACATGAGTGTATCAACTGCTCATCACCAGTCAGTATTAAATCATCAACCTAAAGAACAATGATTAAAATCTTACCCTTGTAGATCCATCTCGAACCTACCACTGATTTGTCAACTGGTCTTGGGACAATTTCCCATGCATTGTTTTTGACAATGGAGTCATACTCCTCCACAATTGCATCAACCCAAGTGAGATCCCGCACTTCTTACTGAAAGGAAGATGGTTCAATCACAATGCATTTTCTCATGAGATCCATGTATCCAGTAAATTGATCAGGAGACTACTTCTGTATGCGCTGTGAAGTAGGGGCTCCTACATTCTGTGCAATATCTAGTCTCAATCTATCATCTTCTGTGGTGCGCTTTCTACCATTTTTGATGGATGGATTTGCATGAGTGGCTTCCTCCACTCCATGAACCTCCTCATGTGGATGATACACATCTTGAGACTCATCTTTGGGAACCAACAATTCCTCCTTTGCATGCAAGTCTAGCTCCCTCTCAAGTGACAACCGCATGGCTTTCCCCTTGTCGAATTTTATATCTCGTCGCATAACAATCATCTTACTATTAGAAAAATACACATGATAATTATGGGGTGTTTCTGTGTACCCCACAAATAACCCAACTTCAACAGTCGGCTCTAGCTCCTTCCTGGCATTCTTGGTCACATGCACATAAACAAATGAGCCAAAAATCTTAAAATGAGAAACATCAGGTTTCTTACCAGTGAAAGATTCTTTAGGTGTACTCATGCCAAGTACTCTATGAGGACAACGGTTTTTCACATAAATTGCAGTGTTGCATGCTTCTGCCCACAAATTCATTGGTAGGCCCTGATCATGCAACATCGCTCGTGTTGCACCCATGATCGTTCTGTTCTTCCTCTCTGCAACCCCATTTTTTTGTGGGTTATGAGGCACTATGAGTTCTCTTCGAATTCCTTCTTTGCTGCAGAATTCTTTGAATTCGTTAGAGATGTATTCTCCACCATTATCACTCCTCGGAGCCTTCACTTTCTTCCTCGACTCTTTCTCCACCAATGCTTTAAACTCATAGAACTTTGAGAATGTTTGATCCTTCTTCTACATGAAGAAGATCCAACATTTACGATAAAATTCATCAACAAAAATAACATAATACTTATGTTTTGTTGTAGAAGCAACCGAGAATGGTCCACACACATCTGTGTGAATTCTCTCCAGGATCACCGAAGCACGATTCTCATTTTCATGAAAGGTGGAATTTACATACTTCCCCATGGTGCAACCCTTGCACTAATCTAACTGAGAAAGTGTTCCCATTGGAAGTCCAATAGATATTTGCTGCATGATTTTCAAGGCTCCATGATGAAGATGGCCCAATCACCTGTGCCATAATTCACCCTCATCTCGTCTCACAACTTTTTCTACCTTTCCCATCATGGAAGCACAACCATCTACCTCCAGCTTGTAGATATTCTTAACTCAAATCCCTATCTTCTTGATTTGACCCGTTGTTTTATGTCGCATGAAGGATTTTCCATCGCTGAAAACAATGTCATAGCCTCTGTCCTCCAACATTGTGACTGAGACCAAGTTTTTCTTCAGACCTGAAACATGCATAACATATTTCAATTGAAATGGTTTACCTGACTCCCTCTGAAAGGTAATGGTACCAATTCCAGTCGCACTGTATCATCCATCATCACCCATCTCAATATTCATTTTGAGATATTTCTCCTCCAAGTCACTAAAAATCTCCTTATCTCCCATCATGTGGAAGGAAGCGCCACTATCCAAATACCAAACTGATCCCAATGCACTTGACGCCATGCATGCGATCAAGGAGAAGTCATGTTCAAATTGTGATACAAGGGCCTCACCAGCTACAACTCCAACAAACTTCTTGTTCTTCTTCTTATGCATACAATTAGTAGCGAGATGCCCATGTTTGTGACAGTGAAAACACTTCACTTTGGACAAATCCAGATTCTTACCTTTAGACTCAGATTTTGAATGGAATTTCTTGCCCTTCCCTTTCCTTGCCTTGGCAGCCAAAGAACAATCCTCTTCATCATTATGCTTTGATGAAGAGCCATCTCTGGTGTTCCGCCTGAACTCCTCCTGCACTAGATCCACCCATAGTCGTTCCTAATCTGACAATTTTTCCCTTCCATTGACAAAGTCTTGATAACTGTGCCAATTCTTGGGAAGTCCTAGGAGAGCCAAGCTCACCAAATCATCATCAGGAACTATTATTCCCACACTCCTCAACTCATCATGACATTGGAAAAACTTCGTGAGATATTTTGGAATGGAGTCGCCCTTCTCCATCTTGATCTTCCTGAGTTTATCTTTGAGCATCAATTTCCTATGGTCGATGTTGTTTTGGAATAGATCAGTCAAAGTCTTCCACATTTCATATGGTGTGGCTTTCCAATGGAGGTTTGAGACTATGTGGTCTCGTACTCCCTCCAATAGGATCCTTCTCATATTTGCCACTTTCTTTTTCCATGCATCAAGATTTGCAGCGTCTGCAGCATCTGGCTTAGGAACATCTTTGTCAATGAATTCCTTCAAGCCATTATCTTCAAGTACTGCCTCCATCTTGTCCTTCCAATCAATGTAGTTAGAGTTTCCCTCGAGTGCATACTCTAACCTCAATCCATTTAAATCCATTTAAATCTTGAATCAACTGTAGCACCAAGAAAGTCTTTCTGCAAATTCGAATTCTATCCAATCACAAACTCAGCTTTTGCAATTTCTTGTGCTCTGATACCATGTAGAAATTTTAATAGAAATTACGTATTGCCTGGATTCTCCTGATCTAACAATTATATGCCAATTTTAAATACATAATCACTTCTACAAATATTCTTGCGGAATTTAAAACACGATCGCCAATTGCAATATCAAGAAGAAAGATCAATCACACATAACACAAATGTTTTACTAGGAAAACATAAATCTAAAAACCCCACTATCATATATTATATATATATCATGGATCATGAAACAATATCATACAAAAATATAATCCAAGAGCTCTCAGTACAATATACAATCGTCTCACACTGTCATACAAAAATTGACAAATTCATGTGCCAATTTACTGCTTCGAGACAACTTGCCTCCTCTGCGCAATCCCTGCTAATGGAAATCCCTGCAATGAATGAATTCATATTTCCTAGGCTACGCAATACTCATGGGCACATACACTGTGTGTTTGGTTGCATGAGTGCACTCACCAATGTCACAATTGATAGTCAAACTGTCCCTTTCACCTGCTATCTCAACTAGGTCTCCATTGGATCTGACATGCATGTAGTTAACAGTGGTAAATATTATGTTTCATGTGAGATCACTGATTGTGAATTAATTAATAATTAATTCACTGATCTCTCACTAGTGTAAGTTTAGTTACAACTAGTACAACTGAGATTAACTGACTTAACTGAGTTAAACTACTTCGCAACTCACATAACTACACATCCAACTCTATTACAACTTTGAATCACTCAGTTACAACTAATTCGACTTGCATGTCCCACCAGTCAACCTTTGAACTCAAATTTCCTATAGCTAACTAATTTGCCACTTCAGTTAACTATTTCCAAGTGCTTATTGAGAATAGACTAATATTTATTGTCCAACTATTATTAAGGGATAACAATAGTCGACATACATTTATAAATAGAATTTGCTCACCATCTATAAATAGACATCATCTATAAATAGAATTTTCTTATCATCTAAAAATAGACTTCCACCTAAAAATAGTCTGAGGCTCCATCCTAGTGTAGGTGCATAATTTTCACGAGGATCTTCTTGTTGAATCTCAACAATTTATGATAAGAAGGAGATAAAAGCCTAGAAAATGATCTTGGATGTAGTAAAATATAATTTAATTCCTCATCTGTCTGAGAAGTAGATGGTTAGGGATATGTTCAGTGCTTTAGTGAATCTTTTCCAGAGTGATAACCTAAACATGAAGACGATCTTGAGAAACAAACTCAGATTAGTGCAGATGTCTAGATATGACAATGTTACCAACTATCTCATGAGGATCACCCAGATTCGTGATAAGTTTGCAACAATTGGGGAGAAGTGACCGATATAGAGCTAGTTAATATGACATTGGATGGTTTCTCAAATCCTTGGGAATAATTTGTCAAGGGTATTTGTGCTCGAGAGAAGCTTCCCTCATTTGATAATATTTGGGACGATTTCATCCAGAAACATACACGGGAGGAATCCAAATCTAGTAGGAAAGGAGGTAGTGAGGAGAACCTGGGCCTTGTCATCTGGACAAGAGAGGATAAAGGAAAGGGTTCCAACAAGAAGGGTAAAGGTGAGGGGTCAACCTCACATTCGGGGAATAAGAAATACTTGAGTAGGATCAAGTGATTCACATGCCACAAGAGTGGTCATTATGCATCTCATTGTCCAGAGAAGAAGAAAGGAAAAGGAAAATTGCAGTAGGTAGAAACATATGCAAAAAATCAGTTGGATGAGTTTGTTGTAAAGTTCGAGAGGGATTTCTCACTAGTTTCATGAATTTAAACCAACATAGCCCCCAAGAGTGCGTGTTACTTGGACAGTGGTCCATCGCGTCACATGAGAAAAGAATGGGATCTATTTAGCAATTTGACAGAGAAGGACTCATGGATCCATGTGGAGCTTCGTGATGATGCCAAGTATGTAGTGAAGAGTGAGGGAACTATCTTGTTCCAACTTGAGTCAGGTACTTCATTTGAGGCCCAAGATGTGCTATATGTACCAGGACTAAGGAAGAATTTGTTCCCAGTCTCAATTACAAAGGACAAGGTTTTTGTCATTATATTTCAGAGAGGGAAAGTACTCATATGTCCAGAGGGAGTTATCCCTGACACAACAATGAACATTGGGGTTAGAGAGGGAATTCTATAAAGGTGTTAGTGAAATCTTATTCAGGACTTGGTACATGATAGTGACAACCTGTGAAAATTATGGCACAAGAGCATGAGACACCTACATTATAGGGAATTTTCGATTATGAGGGATAATTTCACCAGTCTTCCAGATTTTAGAATTGAGTAGCAAGGAATATGCAGAGGGTGTGCACTTTGCAAGAATTTCAAGGCCAATTTTCCAAGTAGTGAGAGTAGGTCCAAGGGGATGTTGGATCTTATAAATTTATATGTGAGTGGATCAATGCGAGTAGCATCAATGTAGGGAGTTTCATATTATGTGACATTCGTTGATGATTTTTCTAGGAAAAACCAGATCTTCTTTATGAAGACCAAGGATGAGGTCTTCAGTTGGTTCTGTGATTTTAAGGCCTAGGTGGAGAACCAGACAGGAAATAATATCAAAGTCTTAAGTTTAGATAATGGGGGAGAGTACACCTCCCATGAATTCAATGATTTCTACAAGGATTTAGGGATCAAGAGAGACCTAACAGTCTCATACAACCCTCAACAAAATGGGGTTGCAGAGATAAAGAATCGGTCCATCATCAGTTTTGTCAGGGATATGATACATAACTAGGAACTTCCTATGTTCCTTTGGGAAGAGGCATGTAACATGAAAATGTATGTGTAGAATAGGAGTCCTCACATGGTATTGGGGGACAAGAATCCTGAGGATGAATTCACAGGAGTGAATCCAAATATAGGACATTTGAGGATATTTGGTTGTCTAGTATACATCCATGTGCCTATGGAGAAGAGGACGAAGCTGGAACCTTCAGGCCATAAGGGTATATTTGTGGGATACAACGAGACCTACAAATTTCACAAGATATTCATACCAATGCAAAGAGACAAAGTTGTGAGTAGAGATGTTAAGTTTGAGGATAAATCGACATATAGGAAGTCTCAAGAGCCACTACCAGTGACAAAGGATGAGGAGTAGAAAGATCGGAAGGATGAGTAGTGCTTAGTAGCTTCCAGTTGAGGAATTCAACCTTCATGTAGCAAGGAGGAGTCAACAACCCATCCCAGTTATGTCAAGAGACCTCAATGGCTTACATAGGCATTGAGGGATGCTCAGGAGCATGTTGAGGCTCCTAGGAGAACTGTCAGGGAGACCAGGCCTCTAAGGAAGTTTCCTAACTATATGACACTTATGATTAGCATCATTGATGCCAAGCCTTCCAATTTTGAGGAAGAAGTAGATAAACAGGTTTGGCGAGATGCCATGGTGGAGGAGTACACCTCCATTATGAAGAATGATGTGTGGGATATAGTGCTGAGACTAAAGTTGAAGTTGGTAGTGAGTTCCAAGTGGATCTTCAATACCAAGCATGCTACAGATGACAACATTGAGAAATTCAAGGATAGGTTTGTGGAAAGAGGGTTCTCTCATAGATAGGGAGTGGAATGCGAGGAGGCATTTGTTCTAGTCACAAAATATTCTTCTATTCAAGATATTATATCTATTTCCTCAGTCATGGGGTGGAGGATTCATCAGATGGATGTGAAGACAACATTCCTCAATGAGATCATTGAGGGGGAAGTATATATAGAGAAACTGTTGGTTGTGGAGCATGATTATCTTCCTAATTCATATGCAGGTCAAAGAAAAAGTAGCATACATAATTCATGCCCCCCTTGACCATGAGGGGGATAATTTTTTTGTTTTTTTGCAATTCAAATATTGTAATTTCATAGTCAATCTAGACCATTCATTATTAGGTCGCAGATCTGACAATAGAAGTTGTGTTAGGGTTTTTTTCCCTAGAAGGAAACCCTCTTTTATGAGGGAATTGTATTGTGGATGTGTATTATTGCGAATATTGTATTATGAGAGAGGAGAGTGTGAGAAAAAACAAGAGGAAGTTACATCGGGTGTGTTGTAGGTTGCATCCCTTAATTTTGTTGGATAATAAAAAGGAAGGACCTGACAATTTATCTGGTGTATCTAGCGCACACTGGGTGAACCACATATATCTGTGTCTCTATTGTATTGTGTATCTTATCTGTTTTATTTCTACATTTGTTTTATTTTATTGTTGTGTGGTCCTATTTTCTAACAACTGTTGTCAAAGCGAAAGGTAACTCATAGGGAAAGAGGGTTTCTGGTTCGAGTGGGAGAAATGGTAGAAGATGGAAAGTTTAGGGTCGAGAAATTTAACGACCAAAACTACCACTTATGGAAGATGAAGATGGAATATTATTTATATAAGAAGGATCTATTCCTACATGGGCAGAATAGAAAAGAAGCCGACGACCATGAAGGACGAAGAATGGGAGGTTCTTGACAGAAAGGAACTAGGAACAATACGGCTGAGCCTGGAAGCATTGGTGGCTTTCAATATTTCAAAAGAAAATACAATGAAGGAACTATGCATTGGATGAACTGTATGAAAAACCCTCGGCATCCAATAAGGTATTTATAATGAAGAGATTATTTAATATGAAGATTTCAGAAGGTGGGTATGTTTATGATCATTTAAATGAATTTAATATGATAACAAATCAACTAAATTTTGTTAAATAGGACTTTGATGATGAGGTTAAGGCTCTTCTAATCCCGTGCTCATTGCCAGAAAGATGGAATGGTTTAGTCATGGCTATAGGTAACTCTGTCTCTAGTTCAAACACTCTAAAATTTGATAATGTTGTTAGTGTTATCCTTAGCGAGGAAATGCGACGAAAAAACACATGTGAGACATCAGGTAATGTGTTGACCGTGGAGAACAGGGGAGGACAAAAGGATAGAGGAAAGGGCTCAGGGAACCATGGGAATTTTAGGAAGGGAAGATCCAAATCTAGACTAGGAAAGATAGAGTGTTGGAATTGTGGGAAGAAAGGACATCTAAAGAAAGACTGCAGAGCTCTAAAGAAACAAAGAGATGGAAAAAAGGAGAAAAACCAGGAAGCAAATGTAATAGGTGATGTGTTAAAACATTCTTTGATTCTTTTTGCAGATAATATTTTTGAGTCTTGGGTAGTAGATTCAAGGGCTTCATTTCATGCCACACCCCATAGGAAAAGTTTTCAAGATTATGTTCAAGGTGATTTTGGACATGTTCATTTGGGTGATGATGCACCATGTAAAATAGTTGGAATGGGAAAGGTACAAATAAAAAAAATAATGGAAACCAATCGTTGTTGAAAGAGGTAAGACATGTTCCATATCTAAGAAAAAATTTAATTTCAACAGGGAAGTTGGAAAGTGAAGGCTATATATCTACATTTACAGATAAGGCATGGAAGGTCACCAAAGGATCACTGGTGATAACAAAAGGAGAGAAGGTAGGTACATTGCATTTATGTACTGATAATACTGACTCTTCTATCTCTTTAGATTTTACAGGAGTGGATACAACACTGTGGCATCATATGCTTGGACACATGAGTGAGAAGGGGATGGAGATACTTCACAAAATAATTGTTTTTCCAGATATTAAATAAATTGATTTGGATTTCTGTGAGCACTGTGTTTATGGAAAACAAAAGAGAATCAAATTTATTAGAGTCGGAAAGGAAAAGAAGAGTGAAAGGTTATATCTTGTGCATACAGATGTATGGGGACCATATCAGATATAATATCTTGCTAGCTCTCATTATTATGTTACTTTTATTGATGGAGCAACTAGAAAAACTTGGGTTTATTGCATTCGACAAAAATATGATGTTTTGACACTTTTAAAGAATGGAAAGCTTTGGTTGATAATGAGACATGAAAAAGGTTGAAATGTCTCATATCAGACAATGGAAGTGAATATTGGAGCAAGGAGTTTGATCATCATTGTTCATACCATGGGATTCTTAGATAGAAGACAATTCTAGGAACACCACAAGAAAATGGTGTGTCAGAAAGGATGAACAAGACAATCATGGAGCGTGCAAGGAGTATAAGATTGCATGTTGGGTTTCCCTTACAATTCTGGGCGGATGTTGTAGATATTGTTGTTTACTTAATAAACATAGGACCTTAAATCTCTTTGTATGGTGGAATTCCATAGGAGGCATGGACATGTAAAATATTCTTTTTTTAAGACTTTCGATTGTGAAGCATTTGTCCATATTGATAAAGAAAATAGAACAAAGATTGAGGCAAAATCCAAGAAGTTTACCTTTGTTGGATATAGTGTTAATGATTTTGGTTATCGCTTATGGGATTATGAAAATAACAAAATCATTAGGAGTATATATGTCATATCCAATGAGAAGGTCATGTACAAAGATCATTTGCAGGGAAAGAAATAGGAAAAAGAAAAACGAGAATACACAGTGCTTGATGAGATCACTGAAAAATAAATTCCAAAGGTACAAAAAAATCAACATGTACAACAACATGAGAAACATTTACCTCGAACTCTTGCAATTTTTTTAGAATATATACTAGGTTAAGTAGACCCCTTTAATGCTACTCTTTTTCATTGTATTATTTATTGTTAAATGATTCTAGTTAGCTAGAAAGTTATGAAGATGCAATGCAGGTAGACACTAAAAAGAAGTGGGAGCAAGGCATGAAAGAGAAAATGGATTCCTTGGTAAATAAATAGACTTGAGATTTAGTTTAGTTACCTGTAGAAAAAAGAGCATTTCAGAATAAATGGGTTTACAGGTTGAAGGAAGAAGATGGAGGCAAAAACTGATACAAGGCTAAACTTGTTGTAAAGGGGTTTGCACAAAAGAAAGGTATAGATTTTAATGAAATATTCTCTCCTGTTGTTAAAATGACTTCAATTAGGACTATTTTAACTCTTGTGGCAACATAAGATTTTCATCTTGAACAGTTAGATTTAAAAACATTTTTTCTCCATGGGTATTTGGATGAAGAGATTTATATGCAACAACCAAAGGGGTATGTGATCAAAGGGAAGGATAATTTGGTATGCAGGTTGAAGAAGAGATTGTATGGCCTAAAGTAATCTCCAAGGAAGTTATATGTGAAGTTTGACAGGTTTATGAGAGAACAAGGTTACAGTAGATGTCATTCTGATCACTATGTTTATTTTAAAAGGCTAGAAAATGGAAGCTATATTATCTTGCTATTGTATGTAGATGGCATGCTTGTTGCAGGGTATAATATGCAAGATATACATGTGCTCAAGAAGAAATTTGATAATTCATTTGTGATGAAGAATTTGGGTGCTGCAAAGAAAATCCTTGGTATGAGAATAACAAGAGATAGGAAAAATCACAAATTGACATTGTCTCGGGATGAGTACATAGAGAAGGTGTTGGAGAGGTTTAAAATGCATAATGCAAAATTAGTTAGTAAACCTTTGGCCAACCATTTCAAATTAGTTAAGGAAATGTGTCCCAAGATAGGAGGATATAAAATACATGTCCAGGGTCCCTTTTTCATCAACCATTGGCATCTTGATGTATGCGATGATTTGCACAAGACTAGATATTGCACATGCAGTGAGAGTTGTGAGCATGTATATGAATAATCCAAGTAAAGAACATTGGGAGACATTAAAGTGGATTCTAAGGTATTTGAGAGGTACTGCTACTCATGCATTATGTTTTGGAGTATCAAACATTATTTTACAGGGATATTTTGATTCATATATGGAAGGTGATAAAGATAATAGGAGGAGCACCACAGGGTATGTTTTTACTATAGGTGGAACAACAATAAGTTAGATTTCGAAACTACAAAAGGTTGTTTCACTTTCAAGTATAGAAGCATAGTATGTTGTTGTTAGAGAGGCTAGTAGAGAAATGATTTGGTTACATAGGTTTATGGAGGAATTGGGAAATAAGCAGGAGAATATCAAGTTGTCCTATCACAATGAGAGTGCCTTTCATCTTGCAAGGAACTCAACCTTCCATTCAAAGACTAATTATATAAAACTTAGGTACCATTTCATACGATCCATTTTGGAAGATGGACATTTGAAGTTGGAAAATATACATACTATCCAGAATCCTCCAGACATGTTAACAAAGGCAGTAACCAGGAAGAAATTGAGTTCTTTCTCAGTTTCAGTTGGCCTTCAAGCATGAAGGTGAAGATGAGAAAATTGCCAGGTTCAAGGTGGATCATAGTCCAACAGGTATAACAATAGTGGAGTTATTGTGATCAGTCTCCAAGTGGGATATTTTTTTATTTTGGAGCATGATTATCGTCCTAATTCATATGCAAGTCAAAGAAATTGCAAGATACACAATTCATGCCCCCCCCGACCATGAGGGGGCTGAAATTTTTGTTTTTTTGAAATTCAAATATTGTAATTTCGTAGTCAATCTGGATTGTTCATTATAAGGTCACAGATCTGACGATAAAAGTTATGTTAGGGTTTTTTTTTTCCTTAGAAGGCAACCCTCTTTTATGAGGGAATTGCATTATGATTGTGTATTATTGCAAATATTGTATTCTGAGAGAGGATACTGTGAGAGAAAGAAAATGAAGTTACAACGAGTTTGTTGTAGGTTGTATCCCTTCATTTTTCTAGATAATAAAAAGGAAGGACTTGGAAATTTCTCTGCTGGACGTAGCCCACACTGGGTGAACCACACATATCTGTGTCTCTATTGTATTGTGTATCTTCTGTGTTTTATTTCCGCATTTGTTTTATTTTATTATTCCATGATCCAATTTTTCTAATAACAACCTCATTGATTTGAGGTAGATGGGAGGGAGCCTTATGTGTACATTCTTAAGAAAGACTTATATAGACTCAAGCAGGCACCCAGGGCATGGTATTCCAGAATTGGCAGATACCTACTGAGCATGGACTTCACCAAGAGTGAGGTAGATCCTAACTTGTACGTCATACTTGTTGGGACATATCAACTTATCTTGGTGTTGTACGTGGATGATTTGTTTCTCATAGGTGCAGAGGAGATTATAGCGGGGTGCAGAGTAGATTTGGCTACAGAGTTCAAAATGAAATACATTAGTTTGATGCATTACTTCTTGGGGTTGGAGGTATGGCAGATATTGAGTGAGATATTCCTTGGTTAAGATAAGTAGACAATAGAGATCCTAAGGATATTCAAGATGGAGGACTATATACTGATGGCTACACCTATGGTTATCAATCTGAAGAAGGTTGTCACTTCAGATTCAGAATTGGTGGACCTCGGGTTATACATGCAGTTGATAGGTTCTTTGATGTATTTGGTCAACAACAAGGAAAATATATGTTTTGTTTTGAACACCTTGAGCCAGTTCATGGTGGAGCCGAGGTAGGTGCATTGGGTAGCAACAAAACATGTGCTCAAGTACTTGAAAGGTACAATGGATTATGGGTTGAGTTATCTTGGATGTGATGGAGTGACGCTGTAGGGATATACAAAATTAGATTGGGCAGGGAGTGTAATATATAGGAAGAGCACCTCCAGGTGTTGCTTCATCTTGGGATCAACAATAATGTCATGGTTCAACAGGAAGCAGACTTTCGTAGCACTCAGTTCAACATAGGTAGGGTATATGCGAGTATGGCTAGTTTTGAATCCATTTGGCTTCGCAAATTTGTTGCATGATTATTTGATCAAGAGTTGGATCATAAGGCGATATACCGTGTTAATCAGAGTTGTATCAAATTCTTTGAAAATACAGTATTCCATGGAAAAAACAAGCATATTTATATCAAGTATCACTTCATCCAAGACAAGATCTAGAAGGGAGCAGTTAAGCTTCAATATTTTTCCACAGATGAGCAGGTTGTAGACATTCTGACCAAACCCTTGGTTAAATGGAAGTTTATATTCTCCAAGGAAAAACTTGGAGTGGTGCAGAATACCTTCCTTGCTAAGAGGGAGTGTTGATGTTTGTAGCATCGACATCTACTTCCACACTCGTCTAAGTGTCTAGACATGTGGAAGTCATCCAAAGTATTCTACATTAGTAATTTTTTTTAGTTAAAGGAATTATTAAAGTAAAGTGCTTTTATAATTAAAGTGTGTTTAATTTAATGTAATGATAAGGTTATTAGCATTAGTGAATTAAATGAATCTTAGCCATTGATCTCAAGTGAGGTGAGATCTAATCTCAACTGTCATTCACTTTGGAGATATAGGGTTTTGATTCAATCAACAACAAAAGATTATAAAATCAAGGCTAGGTGGTTGTTAGGTACTAAATATATTATAATAATAGAAAACAAAAATACTGTAGAGAATAACAACAAAACAACAAAATATAAGGAGCCACAACACCAAAATAATACCTTTATTGATATGAAACAATGTTCACTTTCTTGTTCGAGGGGGAAACCTACAACATAGCAGAGCTCTATTACAATAATTCTCCAGAAAAATACTTCTCATTCCCTTGACTCCTATTTATACTAAATCTATCTACCAAAAGAAAAATCTAGAGGAAAATATTTCTAGAAGTGAAAGCTTCTACTAGGTCTTCTTACATTTGACTTATTCTTCCTTATTATTAGTCCTTATTAATATCGACCTTTATTACATGGAAAATATATTATTCTACCTACATGAGGAGTTAGGGAGCTTAGGTACCTAACAGTGGAAGGGAAAGACACACAACCACAATGCATATATTGGAGTCAGTGACTCATAAAGAGAGCTAAGAAAGACTTTTTCTCAATGAGATCTTAGCAAGGGTGAAGGACTTTCACCTAGAGATTTTATCATTCCAAAGGAGAAGGAAGCAAGTGGGTAGCAATAATAGTAAGTATAGTTGTAGGTACGATCGTACAAGATCATGGACAACGTCTTATACGTCATATAGAAGTACTGGAAACGTATATACGTGCCTCACAGGCGGCGTAGGGCATAGGTACACATGCATTGTGCAAGTTTGACAGGGCACAAGTACACAAACATAGGTCATTTAGGGAACATACATGTGTTGGACAGAGGGACATTGCGCATACATACTCACTGTAAATGCATGTTAGGGAACTTATAGATCCGTACAGTCGACAACATAGGTGCTAAACAACATATCAGGTTGTCAAGAGTTTGTTTTATTTATTTTTTTATTCTTAGTGGGTAGATTTCCTAGTTTGGGAGCCCCTTGTAAGCTTGCAAGTTATTTGAATGAAGAGTTGATTTTGAAGGGGAATTTTTTTTGTGTATATGTGAAATTTGGTTTCCTGTTTTCTTCCACTATTTTATTTATTTCCAACCAATATATTTTATTCTGTGCTGTAATTTACTTTCCATCATGGAAAAACGTAAGATAATAATTTATCCATGTGTTGGGAATTGAAAATTAACACAAGAATGGAGGATTAAGAGTAAAGATATATGGTTGTAGGAAAATGATGAAAACACAAAGTTTTTCCATCACTTTTCCAATCGTATAAAGTAGATAAACACTGTTTGGGAAATTAACAGAGAAAATGGGACACAAAAAACCTCATTTGTAGATCTATCAGAGGAAGGGATACTTCACTTCAAAAACTTATACAAGGTAGACTCTCAAGAAACTATATATGCCATTCTCAATGTGTCTTCTCATTTTCCTAGTTTTATAGACCAAGAACATGGGAACAAATCCTCATGTTCCTAGGGTGGTGGTTAGTCCACAAGATCAATTCCTAGACATACATCGGTTAGTCCAACAACCCCCCCGACTTAACTCAGGGGAAATGAACTTGAGACAAGGCTTTGATACCATGTAAATTTTAACCCTGTACAATATATTACTGCAAATAAATTCTAAATGAAAAACAAAAGAGATACAATGGCACACATAGACATTACATGGAGATTTTACCCTGGAAACCTAAGCTGGGAAAACCAACAATCTGTTTAGAGCCACACCTCTAATCTTCTATTCATCATATATTCATTGTTTACAATATAATACATATATAGGATCTTGTGGCATCCAAACCCCTAATCCATTGACCTAGATTAGTCAACAACCATAATTCCTTAACCATAATTAGAAAACCATCGACGAAAACCACGTGTTGAAAAATCGCCAAAAAATGAATGCAAAAAACATGTTTTTTGTTTCGAGGGCACTGCCCTTGAACTCCCCCGACCCCCCCCCACATGCACCCAACACAATTAAAACACTATATTTAGTCACGCAAGGAATATAACACATACCCAACATTCTCCCACTTGTTATTTTCTTTGCAGATAGGCGGTTAGAAGGTTACATAGTCAACAATCCAGGGCAACAATGCCCATAGATCCTCTACACCAAGAGAACTTATTAGTGCTCACATATTTTGTTAATGAATATGAAACATTCTTCAAAGTGTCCACCTTCATAAAAAACACCTTATTTTCTTCAACCATGACTCTCACAAAGTGATATTGAACATCAATATGCTAAGCCGAGTTCTTTTCAAGGAATATTTCACTCTCACTATCACAATCTATCCTTACATCTTGCTGTACCAACCCAATACTTGAACACAATATTTGTAACCATACTACTTCCTTGCTTGCATGAGCGGTTGCCATGTATTCAAAATTTGTAGTTGAGAGTGTCACTACATACTGTCTTTTCCTCATGCAACTGATTGCTCCTCCAAACAGGTTAAACACATACCCGCTTGTAGATCTTCTACGATCCATATCTCCATCCTATTTTGCATCAACAAATCCATGTATGTCCAACGCACTAGTCAAATGTTGCCAACTTACAAGTCTAGTTTTATCGCTCGTATTCCCAAATCTGACAATCCGTGCAATTTTGAACAATCCAAACCTATATCATTATGCAAAAACATATATTAAATTATATTGAAGCTAATATCTACAAGATTAAAGGATATCCTTTCCACCCATATCTCACCTAAACAGTTGGGATTTTACAAGCATGATAAATACATGAGGCAATCGGAATTGCTCAAGAGAGTTTGCATTCCATTCACATAGGAAGTCATAGGGCCATCACTTTCAAGGTTGACTAATCCAAGGCCTTTGACAAGGTAAGTTGGTTGTACATCAGATTACTTCTTATTCATTTGGGTTTAAATCACCCCTTTATCACTTGGGTCATGAACTGCATAAGCACAACCTCTTTTGCCATCATGATCAATGGTTCAAAAACACATTTATTCAAAGTGGAAAAAGGTCTAAGATAAGGGTTCCCACTCTCTCCCCTTCTTTTCCTCTTAGTTGTGGAAGGCCTAAGTAGGCTACTAAAGGACACCTTAGCCGATGGTCGATTGAAAGGTATAACTATAAGTCCCATATGCACCATTTCCCATTTACTTTTTGTTGATGACATCCTCATTTTTTGAGAAGGAAACATAAGATATGTAGAGCATCTTGAAGAGATACTAACTATTTTCTATAAGGTCACTGGGATGAGCAACAATACTACAAAATATTCTTTGTATACACGGGGACTCTCTGGGCAGGAAATGTAATAAATATTCCAAATACTCTCTCTTCCGGAGGAGGTCTTGGGGACAATTTTCAATTATTTGGTGGTTATGCTTAAAGCCAATAATTATGGGGAAAATTACTGGTTATGGATATTGGAAAAAATAGAAAATAAATTCCATGCCTGGTGTAATAAATGACTATTTAGAGTAGGCTACTTGGTTTTGGTCAAGGTTGTCTTAGAAGTTATGTTAAACTCGAATTCATGGAACATTACCCATTAATTGGGGCATATTACATTAGTATTTTTATTTTATTTATGTCGAATTGGATTCATTAGTTGTAATTGTACTTCCTAGTCTCTTATATATATACCAAGGAGACCTTAACATTTGGTATCAGAGCAAGACAATCCTAGGGACTGGCTTCTTCAAAACAAGTCTTCTTGGAATTTTTGCTACAATTGTTTTTATAGAAGGTTTCAGGATTTGGAATTTATATGGTGTAGAGGAGACATATAGAGATAACTTGGGTCCAAATTTCAGATATTGGTTCGTTATATTTTTGGATATACATTCTGTTCAAGTTAGGGTTTTTGACTAGTCTTGAAACTAGTCTGAAACAAGGCTTCTTGGAATTTTCACTCCCAATTTTATTTGGCTTGGTTTCAGGTTGTAAATTTTTTACAGTACAAAGGAGGAAGAGGTAAGTATCTTGTGTAAAAATTTCAGCCCTTGATTCATTTTACTACGAAATTTATTTCCCAAGGCAATTAGGGTTTTGGGTTGGTTTGAATTTCAGTCTAAAACAAGTGTTCTTGGGAAAACTGTTATATCGGAAGCTACAGACCTTGAAATTGAGTGATACCTATTACATTGGTTAGGGTACGGACTGAAGTTATTCGATACAAACTTCATGTTTTGAAGTGAATATAGTGACATGTGTCAATTCGTACAAGTTCTCTCTCCTGAAAGGGAAACAAATCAATACATATTGGGAAAGTTATCATAAAATTCTATTGGAGAATCCAATCTTGGTCTAACTTGTGGAGTTGAAAAGAAGACACATTAGGATACCTCAGGTATAAATTTTAGACTCAGAAGGGTCTGAATCGCAGAGCTACAATAGAATAAAGGTCAACTAGCATAACAGTCTCCAAATCAAGGTTTTAAAAGGCGTGTTTTTATTTTTGGGAAATTTGCATATCTTTTGACTAGAAGATCTAATTGGGGTGATTCAAAAAGTGGAATAAAGTGGGATAAAAGGAGTATAAAATAAATTTGGGTGAATATTAGGGTTTTTTAGCACTGAGTAAATTGTTTTGGCTGAGGAAACAACTTACAAAGGTGACCTACAAACCAACTTTAAGACTCGAAGCTAGCCATTCCAATCTAGAGGGGGCTCTCTCTTGTCACTTAATCTCTAATAGACAGTTTTTCTTGATAGAAAAATGGCTAGGGTTTCAAGGTTTGAATTTATTTGATAAAGTGTTGTTGGCAAGGAGGAGAAGGATGATTTTTGGGCTATGGAGTCAGATCTTGAAAACAAATGAAACTAATGTCTTGGTAATAGAACCTCACAGAGGAACATAGGCTAAATTTGGTGGATGAAACCTTCAGTTTTTGGATTTAGTTATAGAGGGTGAAAGAGGAAGAAAGAAACAAATAACAACATTAGAGAACCATATAAATGAATTTTGACATAGTTAGGAAGAAAAGGACAAAGTTTAAATTCCTTGAGTTTAGAGCACCCTTTGGATGAATTCTAACTCTTAAAAATCAAATCAAACAAAGGAAAAATGAGATGTAAATAGAGACACAAGAGATACCTACACAAAGACAAGAAACACACTGTCAACTCATCACCATTATAATCTCTTTCATGAAGGTTCAAGACTTCTTCATTTCATTCCATTTAGATTCAAAGATTTTACAGTGAAAGTAAAAAATGCTATAGTTCTTCCAACTCGCCCCCTTTTACATCAAAATGATCCAAATATATAAGAGCCTACTTTCCATACTAGGCTACTAGGGGTCAAATTCCTCCCGAATACAATAGTGTATCTGTTTATAATAGAATAGGACAACTCAAAAACAACTTTACTAAAAATAGTAATTCTGTTTGACCCTTATTTAATACAAAACAAACATATATGATTCAATCTAATATCCAAGCTAAATTCAATTCTGAAGTATGGATGAGTCATCGGGGTTGTTTGGAGATGCCTTCAAGAGAAGTGGTGTGTTGTCCTATAGCTATGTCACCTTTTCATAGTGTACTGGTGATGGCACTACGCAAATGCTACCTATAGTGTTTGCATAGTAGGTTTTCATAGCGCGCTGGGATTTCTTGAAATTTGTGCAGATCCAGGTGGAAGCTGCTGATAAAAAAACTTGATTTAACCTCCATTGTGGTATACCCAAACTTTGATGTTGTCATTTTCATTTATATACAACTACAAAATTTGCGTAGCACTGGTTCACTACACAAGTGATGTGTATGCTTGCCTTATCAATCAAAATTTGCAGCTGCTAAAAAAGGGTGATTCATATTGTCATAATTGTCTGGATC
This sequence comes from Picea engelmannii, assembly GCA_009831015.1. NCBI lineage: Eukaryota > Viridiplantae > Streptophyta > Pinopsida > Pinales > Pinaceae > Picea > Picea engelmannii. Next base: position 94,313 of record ML783995.1, read on the forward strand.
ATAATCACGGGGGCTTAAAAAAGGTGTTTATATAGAAATATGTTAAAATTTAGCTAACTTGTACCTCCCTTAATAACCTTTTAGTTTGCAACTGTAATGGTGACTTCCTCCAAAAAGAAAAATTGTGTTTTTCATCCTTTCATACTTGTGCTACTTCTGCAAGTAGCTCCAGTATTCTTTTGGCCTCATCATTCAACTGCATCTTCTGCTTTAGATACATGTTTTATTGGAGTTACTTCACACACACCTAGGATTTATTTTTCCTAAGGTTTTTCCTTGTTTATTATTCATAATTAGTCATTATCCAATCTCCTATATTTTAGGGGAGAATATTCCACCTGGAGAATATTCTCTTTCAGTTGACACTTCAGTTTGACTAGTTGAGTTGAGTGTAGATGATGCATTGGTTTTATCACCATGCAAAATTGGGATCATCACCATGCTAATTCAAAATTTCCTTGGTATCATCACCAAACTGGTGCATTACCATTGATTCCCTGAGTTAACTCCTCACTACTCTCTGTTCAGTTAGTTAACTGAATACTAGTTGACTAGTTAACTCAACTAGGTGGTAGTTCACTCCCGTAACTGCTTGAGAGACTATACTAGGTGTCAGTTCACTCATGTAACTGTTGGTGTGTGTCCAAATCACTCTAGACCACCACTATGGTGCATTGTTTCACCTCCAGTGTGCACTCATTAAGCTATACAGAATATATCATGTGTAAACTATTCATTATTCACAATGGTTAATGAGAATTCTTTCATTCTTTCTCTCCATCTTCTTGTTTCTCAAATTATCTATGAAAATGTGTGTATTATTGTTTAGATAGATATATTATGTGTATTTTCAACACATTTACATGGTATCAGAGCTGATGGACTACTAAGCAAAAGATACACCAAAATGTTTTGCAGGTACAAAAGATTGAAGACAGCGGAAAGATGGATTTTCAAAAAGAATTCATTCTTACACCTCACAATTGTTTTTCATGGAAGGAGAAAATATCCATACATCTCTGAACCAGAGGGTTGTACAGGTTAACCTTTAATATAGATACAAAACTAACATCAACCATAGAAAAATTGAAGTACTTAAATCGCATGGATGAGGCACTCAGAACAATTTGCAGTCTTATTTCTCCCGATCTCCTTTTTCACATATCTTCATGTACGACTCCCAATGAATCCTGGATCACCTTGAAAGGTATCTTTGGAAAACATGATGAGATGAGGGGACACATGCTGGAGGTGGAGCTTCTCACATTGGATCCAAAAAGCTTCGAAAATATCCAATATTTCTTTACAAAATTCAAGGATTAATTGTCGCAACTCAAAGCTTTTGGGGTTGATAAATCGAAGGAGGAGAAACAAATGGTTCTCACCATTCTCTCCAAGATTGGTCCTGAATTCTCTGTATTCATATCCACATTCCATTCTGTCAGATTCACCTCCGGAGCCACCTGGAAGATGCCTTCTCTTGAGGACTTTATCGAATCCCTGACACAAGAGAAAACCAAGATCATCAACATGGGAAAAATCAAAGGCCCAAAGGCACATGCACTCACTGTGCAAGATAAATTGTATATCAGTGAGGTAAATCATCAGTCTAGATTGTATACATTTTCTGAATTCATTGAACCTGATTCTACTTTACTGCTTACTCATGCTGATGAAAGTAGTAGGATATGGCATGAAAGGTTTGGACATTTGAACTTCAGATACATGCAACAACTTAGCAAGCAAAGATTGGTTGATGGTCTACTAGACATCCATTTATCCAAGGGAGTGTGTGAGGGATGTGTTCTCGGAAAACACCCTTAAGACAAATTCAACAAAGGAAAGTCTCAGCTAGCTTGCGCACCTTTGGATCTAATCCAAAATGACCTTATGGGTCCTTTTCCACATCCATCCATAATAAAAGCAATGTTTTTTCTCATTTTTGTTGATAATTTCTCACGTTTTACATGGATCTACTTTCTTAGGAAAAAATCTGAGGTCTTTCAACACCTCAAAGATTTGAAAGCCTTGGTTGAGACACAGTCCAGAAATAAGATCAAAGTCCTCTGAACTGATAACGGGGAGATTATGTAAATCATGAGATACATAATCTTTGCCATGAGGCAGGGATTCAATTGCAACACACAATTCCCTATACTCTGCAGCAAAATGGAGTTGTTGAGCGGAAAAACTGATCTCTAAAGGAGATGGCATATTTCATGATGCATGCAAAGTCTCTACCACAGAGACTATGGGACGAAGCACTTAATTGTGCAACATACATATAAAATATATCTCTCCATATATCTTTCAAGGATAAGACCCCCTACAAGGCTTGGAGCAACCTCAAACCGAAAGTGACCCACTTTCTCATTTTCGGTTCATGTGAACGGACCAAGATTCCCTCTGAAAAGAGGAAGGCACTTGATCCACAGAGAATTGAGTGCATTTTTGTTGGATATTCCGACAGTGTGAAGGGATATTGACTTATTGATCTTTCCTCAGACCGGCTCATCATTGAGCGTAGTATCCAATTCGAGGAAAGTGTCTCGCATGTACCTCAACAGTCGTATGCAGACACCTTCACTCTTCCACATGTCAGAGATGATGAGCATGCACATGCCAACTCTTCTTCAGATGATAGTTTTGATTCAGAGGACTCAAATGATTCAGATTGAGAGTCAGTACAGTCAGATGTAGAGTCAGAGCATCCGGATGTAGTTGTAGAGACAGAGCAGAGGCCCAGTGGGCACAAACTACTCTTCAAGCTACAGGGGATCTCGTTGGTGATCCAACCAATACTGGGAGGACTCGATCTGATTTCGAGGATCCTCATGTTGCACTCGCTGCCACTGAACCATTTCTCTCTAGGCATCTTTTCTTAGTTCACTCTTCAGATCCACACTCTTATGGCGAGGTTGTTGGAAATCCCTTTTGGGAATCTGCCATGCAGGAGGAGTACAACTCCCTCCTTGAGAACCAAACTTGGGATCTGGTTCCCCTTCCTTCTGGGAAGAAAATTTTCAGATGTAGATGGGTCTACAGGACCAAGAGCGCAACAGATGGATAGATCAACAGATACAAAGTTAGGCTTGTCGCCAAAGGCTTTCAATAGGTTCATGGTATTAACTATGATGAGACCTTCGCTCCAGTAGAGAATATGGATTCCATATGATTGTCACTTTCCATTGCGACATCCAAGGCATGGGAAGTCCATCAAATGGACGTGAAGAATGCATTTCTTCACAATGATCTCTCTGAGGAGATCTACATGGAGTAGCCCCAAGGATTTATGCAGGACTCATATTTTGTCTCTTGACTGAAGAAGTCACTTTATGGACTCAAGCAGGCTTTGAGGGCATGGTATGCCAAGATGGACTCCTACCTGTTGTCATAGAACTTTGTACATTGTAAATTAGACCCGAATGTCTACATGCTCAGGATGGATGATTCACTTCTACTTTTAGTTATTTATGTTGATGATTTGTTTATCACCAGTTGCTCGACTTCAACAAATTCTGCAATCAAGAGGATTCTACATGACATGTTTTTGATGACGGACATGGGTCTGCTACACTTCATCCTTGGACTCAAGATCAGTCAGGATGCATCGAGCATCAAACTGTCTTAGACCAAGTATGCACAAGATCTCCTTGAGAGATTTCACATGACAGACTGCAAGTCTGCTCCGACTCCTTTCCTATCAGGAGTCAAACTTGAGGATGGAGGGGAGACTCCACTGGTTGACAGCACACTGTACAGACAACTAGTGGGGAGCTTATTGTATCTCACACACTCCATACCAAACCTCTCATATGCAGTTGGCACAGTTTCCATGTTCATGAAGGAGCAACATGAGCTACATTGTAAAGATGCAAAGTGTATCCTTCGATGCGTACAAGGCACCATCACCTTTGGGATTCATTATGCAACAAACTCTACATTAGATGTCATCGGGTTTACTGATTTTGACTGGGTTGGCGATAACATTGATCGCAAGTCCACATCTGGTTACTCACTCAGTCTTGGTTCCAGGCCTATCTTTTGGTCGATCAAGAAGCAAGCTACCATTGATCTATCTTCAATCAAGGCAGAGTACATAGGGGTAGTTAACATAACCATTCAGGCTATGTGGCTACAACATTTTCTCACTGAGTTGGGCATTCAGTTTCATCGACCGATCATCATCTGGTGTGAAAAATTTGAGCACTCTGAATTTCTGCAGAGATCCAGTTCAGAGGCAGTGGACGAAGCACATCGAGATCCACATGCAATACATTCGGGACTTAGTACACGAGGGGATCATCGACTTACAGTTCTATTCTTTAGCAGAACAAACGACATACATCTTCACCAAGACCTTCACTGAGTAGAAGTTCCATTCTCTGCGAAGTCATCTTGGAGTGAAGGACACAATTGCCTAGCAATTGTAGTTCTTCTTTTTACATACATTGTACCTTGAGGGGGGGGGGGTTTACCATGAGGTTTTCCCTTTTTCCTCACTTTATTTTCAGTGTATCTTTTGTAATTGGGTACCTAACATGGCCTCGTTGCCGAGACCCATTCTTTATTTTCACCATAGTGATGTTCAGGGGGGGTGTTGGAGTTACTTCACACACACCTAGGATTTCTTTATCCGAAGTTTTTTCCTTGTTTATTAGTCATAATTAGTCATTATCCAGTATCCTATATTTTAGGGGAGAATATTCCACTTGGAGAATATTCTCTATCAGTTGACACTTCAGTTTGACTAGTTGAGTTGAGTTTAGATGTTGCATTGGTTTTATCACCATGCAACATTGGGATCATCACCATGATAATTTGACCTTTCCTTGGTATTATCACCAAATTGGTGCATTACCATTTATTCCCTGAGTTAACTCCTCTCTACTCTCTGTTCAGTCAGTTAACTGAAGACTAGTTGACTAGTTAACTCAACTAGGTGGCAGTTCACTCCTGTAAATGCCTGAGAGACTAGACTAGGTGGAAGTTCACTCTTGTAACTGTTGGTGTGTGTCCAGATCACTCTATACCACCACTGTGGTGCATTGGTTCACCTCCAATGCACACTCATTGAGCTATACAAAGTATATCATGTGTAAAGTATTCATTATTCAAAATGGTTATTGAGAATTCTTTCATTCTTTATCTCCTTCTTCTTATTTCTCAAATTCTCTCTGCAAATGTGTGTATTGTTGTTTATCTATATCTATTCTCTCTACAAATGTGTGTATTGTTGTGTATTTTTGTCCCACCTTCCTGAACAAGGCTGCATTTCTATTCAATTTTGACTGGGCATTGGAAAGGGTTGCATAAGCATTTTCTCTAGCTGGTATGCATTCTTTAAAGTGTTTCATGGCTCTGTCATCTGATATCCTCTTTTCTTCATTGAGATTGATTATTTGATCTTGAGCTTCCCTAAACTACTTATTAAGCCATCTTATGTTCTTTTCTCCTTCTATGGATGAAGTAGGAGGTCTCTCACTTGTTGCTTGCTTCCCTTGTATGTTTGGACTATTCTTCCTGGCTAAGGATCTTGTCATAGGTGATATGGGCTTGGCTACAACTGTGGTCTCAAGGTTTTAAAAATTCCCTTGTATGTTTCACTTTCATGATATGTCTTGACCTGTGGTGTTTTTTACTTAGAACCTCTCTTAGTTAGTTTCCTCTTCAACTCTTTGTTTTCTTGATAAAACTGATCAATGACATGCTGAGCCTCTCTGAGCTATTTTTGCAATTCCCTAATTTATAATTCTTTATCCCCTGCTTTGGCTTGGACTTCATCCATCCCTTGATCTGATATCTCAACATACTCTGTACGGACTGTTGGTGTAGGAATATTTCTTATTGTTGACCTTGTGGTTGGCCTTCTAGGTGTCTCGGTCTCTTTTGGTTCATTAGTGAATACAAATTTTCTACCCTTCTTTGGAAATGGTTGGCTTGGAGGAGAGCCTTCATATTCCTTCCCTTTTCTTTTCTTTGCAACACTTTCTCCCTTTTTACCTGAGCCGCTCGGAGACACCCTTTCAACAGATAACGGGGTATCTCTTTTGGGCTCTATGGGAATATTAGCCGAGGACAAGAAAGATTCCCATTCCCTATTTATTTTTTTGATTTATTCAACAATTAGTAGATTGACTAAGGAGAAATGGAACGGGTTGCTCTTAAGTTGGTTAGATCTAGATTGGACCTGTTATGCCATCTTTCCTAAGCTTCTATACATGTAAAAAGACAAGTTGAGAGGGTTTTTTCCTGTGAAATGAATGAGTCTCACATGGTACTGGTACACCATATCAAACCTACCCTCATAAGTGAAATATATTTGTATGACACTCAACAACTTCTCATAGGGCTCTAACACATATTCCCTAGGAATGGTGGCTAATATCTTCTGATTTTAGTATTTAGGCTTAAGGAAATAAATATAAAATGTAGAATCCAAAGGAATACCTTTAAACTATATTTCCCCTAGGATTGGGATCTCTGTAGCAGCAACTATTGACTCCTATGACACTGGGAATATGGCCCCAACAATTTTTTTCTGGAAACCATTGTAGTTGAGGGTAAACTCCTTTTTCAGTTGTTGGTTATATTCTTGAATTTTATCACAGATTCTAATGCATCCGACATGCTCAAAAGAAAATTTGAACGCAGGGTCCGAGTTCACTAGGTTGAGGCTTTGTGGCTCATACCTCAACACATTCCCTCCTTTGTGCTTCTTTTTCCCCTGTGATTTCATGGATGAATGAATAAATTTGTAGGGTGGATGTGATCCTGTGGCAGGGGGAGAGATGCTACACACCTAACGGGTAAGCTTGCGTAGTAGGCTTAACAAGGTTAGGGTTTATTTCAAAATATCTTGAGAGATTCATTGAGCGATAGGGAAGTGAATTAGCATGCTATCAATGCATGGATGGTTAAGTTTCACATGTGTTTACCACATCTGGCGATTGGATATGAGGTGAGGAGAGAAAGCATAAGCATTGCAATTTGCATAGAATGCAAGTCTCCATAGTAGATGTGTAGCACAACAAACATGGTTTCCATAGCAAAGGCTTTGGGAGCTTGCTCGAGGGGTAAGAAACCAGTTTGCAAGCCAAGCACTCATGCAAGGGTGAAGGATGTTGGATAAAGATATAAGACTTGATCTGAAGAGGTTTGAGAGGGAAAAGGTGCCCATTTGAACTGAAAAGACCTCTTGCATCTTTTAAGTGACTTGCGCAATGCACCCAGTTTTGATCTTTCCAAGGTACATATGCCACATATAGCCATCGAACACCTGTTCTAACAATTTTATGTGATTATGCCCACAAATGATGCTTTGACAAGACTTTACCATTTAAACTTATGACTTGGACATGACTTAGACTCAATACAAGGCTCTTGAAAAAATATTTCACAATGACAAATCACCTATGGACCCTCTAAATGACTTCGTCACCTTGATATTATTTAATGACCTATACAAACCATTGAATCAACTTTGAAATGCCTTGGTCTTCCCAAGACCATGGCATGAATTTTCAAACCTTAGACAAACTCTAAAATTTACCCTAAAAATACTGATGTTAACATATGGCTCCAATGGGGATGCTATCCTCCCAGTGAGGTAGCAAAGAACAACAGACCAAGTGCCTGACCATTGGGCTTTATTTGACTCAAAAAATATAAACTGACAAACAAAATTATTGACAAGACTTTCTTGACACAACTTTGACTAAACTCAACATAAACTTAGGGCCTTCACTTCAAGATTCAATTTTCTGTTGATTATTGACTTCAAATGTTTCATCTAAAAAATAAAATGGTTATTTACAATGAAATGGAAAGACTGAATTTTTTTAAGAGAGATAGTGTTTGAGAAACCTGCCATTCATAGGTCCTCCACCAATGAGATCTCCATTAAGATTTTGCAACAAGTAATCATTGTTCCGATGGTATGCAACAATCCTCAATGGTCCCAGCCAAAGGTGGTCAAACTTCCCATGCTTTCATCTGTCTTCATTCCTTGCATCCCACTTAAACACCAAATCATCCACCTTGAAATCATCCTCCTTAGTATGCCTATCAAAGTCTCTTTTCATTTTTCCTTGATGTAGTTGTGAGTTGTTGAAGACTTGTTCTCTCATTTGATGAACATGGATTAGTTGATTTATCCTCCTTTGAGCATCATTTGGTTCAACTTGTTGTTCTTGCAACAGTCTCATCACTGGTAGTCCTAATGAGGTAGAAAAAACTACCTCTGTACCATATACAATCTGAAAGGGTGATGTAGCAATAGACCTTTTGGTGGCGATCCTATCAACCCATAGTGCATAGATAATCTTCTTGTGCCAAGATTTCTTGTTTTCCTGTAGTTGCTTCTTAATAATTCTGGTCAAGATTTTGTTGGATGACTCAACCAACCCATTACCCTATGGGTAATAACCCGTGGAATGGCCAAGAGTTATATTATAGTCACTGCAAAATTTCTCCATTCTTTTGGACTTGAATGCTTCTTCATTATCAGTAATGATCTTAACTGGACAACCAAATCTAGACAAAATATTGCTTTCTAAAAATTGAATGATAACAATGTCGGTAGCTTGCTTTGTGGGAACTGCTTCGATCCATTTGGTGAAGTAGTTTGTGGCTGTCAGTACCACCTATGTTGAGTTGAGTATGGTGGATGGATCTCTCCTATAAAATCAAGGCCCCATTGCCTAAATGGTGCTTCAACAAATATAGGTTTTAAAGGTAAGGGTTGCGGCTCTCTTTTTCCATCAAAAATTTGGCATTCATGATAGCTTGAAACTTCCTTGTACACATCAGAAAAAATACTAGGCCAATAGAACCCTAGCCTTATTATTTTATGCACAGTGGTCTTCCAATAATGGTGCCCTCCACAGTCACCTTTGTGAAACTCTTTGATAGATTTTTTCACTTCTTCTTCCAGAAAACAATTTAGCAAGATCCCACATGGCTCTTTCCAATACAAAGAGTGGTCTAGAATGCAAAACTTTGTTGCTTTTAACTTTAAAAATATGGCCTTGGTTTTGCTTAATTCAGGAGGAGCTTGTAAATTTCTTAATACATAAATAATATCAGCATACCATGGAGAATCAAGGAATTTTCGAGATACCTATGAGACTATCTCTTCTCCTGAATTTGCTAACAAATTAGAAATGAAATTAATTCCCAAGACCTCAAAATTGGACTGTGCCATCAAATTTGCAAGTCCATGACCTTTAATCAACTTTGTAGGTTTGATCTTGAGGTCATAATTCAACAACAAAACTATCAATTTTCCCCTTCTACCTTCAGGATCAGGCCGAGTCAAAATGTCTTTCATAGAATTTCTAGGCACATAAGCAATGATATGGGAATGCAAGATATAAATTATGAATTATTTGAGGGCCTTCACCAATGCATATGACTGCTTTTCCATGATTTCATACCTCAATGGGGTGTCTCGCGAAGTCCTGATATAATAGGCTATGGGACTTTCAAAGTTTTGTTCATATTTTTGCATCAAGACACCAACAATGGTGTGTTCTAAAGAAAAGGAGAACAAGATAAAGTGTTTTGCAAAATTTGGACTGGCCAACATTGGAGCTTTGGTCAGTGCCAATTTAATATCTTCAAAAGACTTTATAGCTTCAGGAGTCCATTTTATCTCATTTCCTTTCCTGAGCATGTTAGTGATATACTTTATGATTTCAACCAAGTTATGGATAAACCTTCTCAAAAAATTTACTCTTCCTAGGAAAGATTGTACCTCCTTCTTGCTCCTGGGTGTGCCAATATTCAGAGTTGCTTCTACTCTGCTGGGGTCTATCTGTATCCCTTCCTTTGAAATGATGTGACCAAGCAATTTTCCCTCTTGCATTCCAAAATTGGACTTTTTGGGATTCAATGAGATGCCAAACTCCCTACATTTCTGAAAAACTCTTCTTAGACGTTTAAGATGTTCATCATCAAAATTTGAAAATACAGTGATATCATCTAATTAAATGACAATAAACTTATCTTTCTCATCAACAAAGGCTATATCCATGGCCCTTTGTAAGGTTTCCCCTGCATTTATAAGCCCAAAAGGCATTTTGGCATACATGAAGGTGCCCCAACGTGTTGTAAAAGCTATATTTTCTTGATCATCGGGATGTACCATGATTTGGTTATATCCAAAGAAACCATCAAGCATTAATATTTTCTGAGAGCCAACCACCTTCTACAGAATGTAATCCATCTTAGGAAGTGGATAATTGTCTTTGAGAGATAACATGTTTACATTCCTAAAGTATACACACAACCTGATATCACCACTTTTCTTCCTGACAGGCACTAGGTTAGCCACCTACTTGGAAGATATTAAGGACACTATAATTTTGGCATCAAACAACTTCCTAACCTCCTTTTCAATCAATGCCAACAACACAGGATTAATTCTTCTCAATTTTTTCTTGAAAGGTTTGTGATCATCCTTGACTGGAATTACATGTTGAATTACTTTATTATCATAGACCTTTAAATCCTCATAGCTCCATGCAAATACATCAAGGAAATATTTCATTAGGCTGATATACCCATGTTTAATTTATGGATTGAGTGTATTGGACAATTTGATGATATTGGGATCTTTCTGAGTCCCAATGTTGCTTCTATGTCCTCATCATTTGCAGTGATTTTAGGATTTTTGGCTACATCGTTGTTGTCAAAAATCTTTTCCAATGGGACCAAGCCCTTGGGAATGATGTTATTTTTGAGTTGCACTATATCTCTACCAACAATCTGATTTTGAAAACAATCATCATTTATGAACACAACTGCATATTATTCCTCTTCACAACAACACTCATCATCAATATTTGAATTGGAAAATTCATCACTCATTTGAAGGAATATTTCTACTTGTTTGTCATCTTCAAATATTTGCCAATATTTAATGTTGTTAGGTATTGCTCGCATGTGCTTGAATTCAATTTCATACTTTTTGTTAGGAAAAATTGGAATTTTGAAAAAAAAAAAGGCTGAAGTATCTAGAGCATCATTAATTAGATCCCCCCCCCAGGAATCACTGATAAATTGTATTCTGAAAACTCTTCAAGAAGATCAAGTACTATATTCCTATATGCCCTCAATCTAGGATGTTTTGACTGATATATACCCTTTACCTGATTTATGACAAGCTCATAATCCCCATGTACAACTATCCTCCTAGCACCCAATTCTTTCAAAGTCTTCAATCCCAAAATTAGTGCCTCATATTCAACCATGTTATTGGTGCAATCAAAAGAATTTTTTCAAGAAAAAAAACGTGTACCTGTCTTGGGAGGGATAATCCACACACCAGCTCCTTCTCTTTCTTTTCTAATAGCTCCATCAAAGTTCATGTTCCACATATCATCCTCTTCACTATTTTTATGATCTGTAATTTTCTCTGTTTGATGATCATATTTGTCTTTGATGGTCATAACAGTCTTTGGCTCCTCCTCTTCAAAGATCAAGTCATTATAGAAAATAGAATATCTAACCTTAGTATCTACAGATTAAATAGGATGGTTGTTTGGTTGGGATTTTCTACTCACCATGTAATTAAGTAGTACTTCTATGTACAACCTCATTTCTTGGCAAAAAACATGAATAGTAGCATATGACATATCCATTTGCAAAGTCCCTTTCAACTTTGCAGCCCATGATATAGATAACAACATGCCAAATTTGGGAGGGATGTCAACAACAACCACATCCATGATCATATTTTTGATGGAATTTGGGACAATGATACAACCAGATCTTTGATTAAACCCAGACATTTCACCTTCCTTGAGTCAAAGGAGAAAAGATCCATGTAAGGCCTTGTAATATCTAGACCCAGCTCATCCATGACTACCTTGGGCATCGGATTATGGGATGCTCTTGAATATAACATAGCATTATGTAAGGTCATGTCATGAATTTTAAGACTAGCATAGAAAGGGGGTACATCATCAACATCACCGCTCTCCTCCAAACGTGGGCCAAACAAGATAGGAGGGTGATCATATTGCACATTTAAGGTGTCAGAAGCTTCTTCCATCTTGAGCATCTTAATGATCTGATTTCTATATTCACCATTTTTAATCATCTCATTGAATGGACCATAAATTTTGATTTTAGCCATTTCACTTTCAAAATTAAAAGGAGATGGAGATTTTTGTACCTCTTTGATGACTGCATCCTTTCTTGCCTTAGGTATATTCTTTGGGGGTTATTCTTTGAACTTTCCTTTCTCCATTGAATCCTTTGTTAAATTGTCATTCTTAAGTTGACTTGAATAAGGTGTATTGATCTGAAGTTCTCTTGTAGGATTTTCCTTTGGGGGGTTTATAGGCACCTTTTTGCTTATGAGGTAGTACTATTTTTGAAGCTACATAATGGCATTTTGATATCCCTTCTTAAAATTCTCTAATTCAATTGACAACATATCATCATTATCCTACATAAACTTATCATTTTCATCCATAAATTGATCATGTTCTTCTTTAGTTAAGAAAGCATTTATTTCGGTATCATCACAACAATGCATATTGTCTTCAATTGTTTGATCAAAATATTCATTGACATAGTTGTTTTGGAAAGGAGGTTTTATTTGTTGATCACCTTGATTTCTCTGGTCTCTTTTCCTGATCTATGGAACTGGAGCTCTTCTAAAATTTTGATTTCTGGGCTGAAATTTGATCTCTGGTGGCATGCTTATTATCCAAGGACATTCTTTCCATAGTCTTCATCATCAAATCAAAATTTTCATCTGATGACTGGGAAGTTGAGGGTTTTTGTCCCTTGACCAAGTTTTGAGGATCCTTGGGCATATTTGACCTACTTTTGGGACTTCGATAGGTTGTTGAAGGTAGAGCGCAAGTCGAAGTGGAGATCACGGGATCTCCACCCATTTTTAGGGATTTTTGGGTTTTGGACTTATGTAACGGGTATGGGGATGTCGACCCATGGGTTTACCCATGTTTAGGCCCTATTTTGTAGTGTATAAATAGATGTCTAGGAGATGTAGGAAGGGGATTGATACCTTTCTAAGTGCTAGGGCAAGGGAGACATCTATGTGATGCTAGGTGCTAAGTGCAAGTGGTAATTGTAATTGCTTTGTGCATACTGTGTAAGACTTGCAGAGCTAAGTGCAAGTGATTGTAAGAGACTGTGGAAGGCTTTGTGTTGTAACTCAGGGAAGGAGGATCTAGAGATGTGCGCAGATCTCCTGTCCTCTGCGGAGTAAGATCTCAAGGCTCTGTGCATGTAGAAGATTGACAGAAGACAATAAAGAGAAGAAGAGTTGGTGGAAATAGCTTCAGGGAGGAGGTGAACCACATATATCTTATGTCGTAGTTGCTTTGTGCGTTTGGGTGTTCTCTTGTTTATATGATTAAATGCTTAGTGCGTTGATGTATGTTAGATGAATCTGATATGATAGCTTAGTGATGAATAATGTGAATGAATTTTAGATATGACCTATGTTGATGTGCTTAGTGCTTGGTTATACTAGATTTTTGTGAATATTTCGTCGTTCTATTATTAGGGTTTATCCGCGTTGTAAGCTAAAGGTGAATATTGATGAACTGTAACTGCTAAGTGATCTGTTAAAGTGTTACAATCATAGATCTGTGTCCCAACTAAGGTTGCAGACATTGGAGTCTTATAACCATCCCTGCCTCTACCTTGGGTGAGACTTCATCTTCTTTGCAGGTGTTGTCTAAAGGATCGGTAGTTAGGGTTTTGTTGGTGCATTGTTGTAGCGTTGAACCCTGGGTCTTCCCCTGTGCCAACAAATGGTTCTGTTGTCAAGACTGGAACTGTGATTGCTGGGAAATAAAGAAAAGAGAAAGCTTTGTGCGTAGATCTGTTTCCCTAGTGCACAATATTCTACTTGACCTGTGAAGCTCTATGCCAAGAAGACGAGTCAGATCTGAAGAAAAGAGGCAAGACCTGAAATCTTTGTGCTCTGATAAAGGTAAGAACAATGAAAAGTTTTGATTGAAAAAGTAAGATAACTGAAAATTTTTGTTTCAAAAGTATGGATCTAGGTATGTTTGATAAATTTTGTCCTAGATTGAAAAGTAGGGCACAACTAGATGAAAGAAGGTTTGATATGAGTAGATCTGACAAAAATAGTGAAAGATATGTTATTCCTATGCATAGAAAGAATGTTTGGACTAACAAATGGATACAGGATCCTAGAAAGAATTTTTTGCAGGTTAGCTACTATGATCCTAGTGCACAGTACAGGAAAGGATGGGGATCATTTAAAAGAAAAAGAATAATAACCCTTTGTTACAGTTGCAGAAGACTGGGACATCTTGCTAAGGAATGCCCTGGTATAAGACCTAGTTGTCTTTGTTGTAAAGCTATGGACCATGACATTCTAGATTGCCCTAGAATGATTGCTAAGGTTGAAAGAATGAATATGAGACAAGAAAACCCTAAGGAAGACCAAGAAATTGTGACCATGGAAGAACCCCAGAAAGAATCAGAGAATGTATTACTATAAATGAAAGAAACCCTAAATGATCACAAAAATATCAACTTATCAGAGATCTTCAAAGAAAAAGAATGCATAGAAGCAAGAATAGGAGGCTTCGACATTGATTTTGTTCTAGATGAATAAACATAGGCAAATAGCATGACAAAAAGAACTTGGGAAACTTTAGGAAATCCTGCTATGATTCCTTCATTGGGAGGAATAGGATTATTTAGAGGAAAGATGATAACCCTATGTGGAAGACTCACCCAGGTATCTATGAGTGCTCATGGAAATTCAAGAGAGGAAGATTTTGAGATTGTTAAATTTATTGAGAACATCGCCCCATTTTCTATATTAATAGGAAAACCTTGGATTGAAAAGGATCAGGCTAGAAGAAAAGAAGAGGAAGTCTTAGAGAAGAAGAAGCAAGAATTAAAATATTTCATGACTAGGAGGATAGCACACTTGATTGAAGAATAGGAGAACAGATCAAAGCTACTTAGAAAAAGAAACTTGGATGTCGAAGTTAAAAGAACACAAGAAAACTCACAGAAGACTGAAGTACCTACCCCAGAGAGAGAAGACGTATTACTCTCCGACCCTATGAAAGAATCTCAACAACGCGAAGTTACTATGCCAAAAGGAGATAATAATAAAAATGAAAAGAGGAATACCGAGATGAAGATCACCAGGAAGAAGGCTAGAAAACTCAGTAAGAAGAGAGCAAAGATAGAAAAGTTACAGAAGGTCCCAGAGGGGACTTCACAGAGGGAAGGTTTGCAAGACTGGAACTTCACCGGGATATCAGAACAACACAACATGGAACTTCGTCATGGAGAAGAGATATATCCGTTGAAATCATTATAACCATTAGCTCGATGACCCGAATGGTTAGAACAATAGTAATGGCCTAAAGACTTGTTAGAATATATAAGATGGTGTGCTCATTTTACCATTGACGATACCTTCGTCACCCAACCATAGGCTAAAGCCTCCCTCCAAGCACCTTAACCTTGACTGAGAATTCCTCCGAAAGTAAACCCTAGTCTAGATAGCCAAACAAAGGGCATCACACCTCTCTCCAATGATAGTGCAACACAAAATACTGATCAGATAGTCCCAAACCCTAGCCAAGAGATATTCAAGCCAATACTGAAAACTTGTTGCTACTACAGCTGTGCTAGCAACTCTCCTCCAAACCTGCGCACAAGACTGCAACTGCAGTGCGAACCAAACTGGGAACTGTAATTCTGAGATGTTGTCAAATGAGAACTGGCGCCCTGTATTTATAGTGGTTTTGCCAGTTTTGTTGGGGCCGACTTCTCCTTATAGATATGTGTCTGTTCAGTATATTATTATTATTTCTAGCCGACTTCTTCTCTTGGAGGATAATAACCTAATATAAATTATCTTCTTGAGCTGACAAGGCTTCTAAGGTTATTAGCCAACTCATTAGGGTTTATGTTGCTTCCTAGAGTCTTCTATTCTTGTCAGGTTCATACGTGGAGGTAAATACCTCCTGCACCTACCATAATATTAACACTCCCTCCTAGCTAGATAGTTATTTATAGGTAATGGACTTGAGCACAAAAACATACCATTTACCCGGTAGCATCAATATAGTCATCTAGACTATTTCATGACTAGATCATGAGCATCACCATCACCATCAACTACATCAACTCTCAAAACCATACTTCATCTGAGTAACTAGATATGATTCTGGATAAGTCACTCTCACCATAGAGTGATACAAGAGGATTAAAAGTTCTGAATTATTTTTCATCTGGAAAATCTATGTTCATCATCCATCTAAATGATCATTATCTCCAATAAACTGTTTATAGTCGTCAAGGCAATTAGAACAAGGATAGAGCACAACTGTTTCTATTCATAGTAGTACATAACTACAATCCAGTGGTTCACTACCACATCAATTAACACACAAGTACTTGATCAGCAATGTATGGTTGGGAACGGTGAAACATATTCACCACAATAGTCCTCATCTACTGCCATACAGTCTTCATAACAAACATCTGATAGCAATCTGCACAGAAATAATGTTATGATATAGATTGAATTATCTGGTCCAATCTTTCAATCACATCTATGAGATCTGAAAGAATATCTACCTCACGAACAGTGGAACATATCCACCACAATAGTATATCTCTATTGTCTAGAGACAGGTAGTCTCCATAACAATCATCTAATGCCATCCTGCATAGAAAAATATTGTTAAAGATAAATTGAATCCTCTGGGCCAATCTTTCACTCACGTTTGTGATATCTGAAAGAATATCTGCCCTCATCAGCAATGGGCTATCTTCCCTATTCTTCACAAACAATGAAGAAGGATTGTCTCTGATTTATGAACCTGGACCATTTCTCACCCTGGGCCATTCTTCCTACACTAATCAAAGTGCACCCTAGATAGAATGTATAAACCCTAAGAAATGTTTGGACCATTCCCCACCCTGGGCCATTCCTCCTACACTAATTAAAGTTCACCCTGGAGAGCATGTATAAACCCTAAGGAATGGATGTCCCTGATTTCTAAGCCTGGACTATTCCCCAACCTGGGCCATTCCTCTGACACTAAACAAAGTGTAACCTGGAGAGAATGAGTCTTCCCTAAGGAATAACTGTCCGGACAATTCCCCACCCTGGGCCATTCCTCTGACACTAAACAAAGTTTAACCTGGATAGAATGAGTCTTCCCTAAGGAATGTATGTCCTGCATCAACCTCCAAAACGGACCATTCTTCGAAACTACTCAAAACTGTGAACTTCGAAAGAATGACTGCCCGACGAGGCAGACCATTCTACTTGACCACTACTCAGAGTGACTGCCAAGAAGAATGACTTTCCTAGACTACTCCCCATGTTAACAACAATGGGAAGTCATCGTCTATGATACATCAGAAATCAGTCTGCCTCCCTTGTTAACTACAATGGGAAGTCATTGTCCGTCAGAAATCTCAATCCACTTTCCGAACAGGAAAGCATCTGTCCAATCTGGACCATTTTTCAATTACAAAGATAAATAATATTTCCAGTGTTCTCACCTAACTTGGAGAGTCATTTCTTCCTTTTCCAATAAGAAGGAATTTTTTTCCAGCTTGAGTACGCAAACTCGTTCATCTTGGATAGAAGCTTTACCAAAATGTCTTCTTATCTGCTTATCTGTGGAGATATGTTGGAGAAATCATTTTCTCCTTTCAGGATTTTATCATGGATAATGTAATGCTTGTACTTTAGTTTGGAAAACTTGTGAAGGCTGAGTATATCATAGTTGGAGAACTGGAACATATCCATGTGTCACTTCTTATGTCATCATGAGATCTGATCTTCTGAGTAGTCATCTTGATGTTATAGGAAATCTTCACCACGCTTCTGCTGTGCACTGGAGGTTCTTCACCAAATTGTCTTCTTCTTATCTGCATACATGAGTCTCTTTCTGGTATACCTCAAAGTCTTGATATTTCTCTTCATACACTCTTTATTCAATTTCTCTGGAGAACATACTTTGCATTTATCTGATGTAGAATTCCAACTCATGGATGCTGCGGATGATATGATGACTCATGCAGTGATATGTCTGTTGTATTGGAACAAGTAATCATCATAGTCTTCTCCCTCCATCTGGGAGAACCTCTGGTTCTGGATCTTGCAATGATTTCATTCATAAGTCTTCTATACACTGTTCTTCATCACGACCTCAAGTTCTTCTGCTTGATTTCTTTTATTGAGTTCATATTAGGATGGTAATCTTGTGATTCTTGATACAATGACTAGTTGTTCTGGTTTTTCTTTCTTTCTTGGAATCTTCATGTTCTTCTTCATGTTTTTCATTATCTCTTGAGTCCTTGGAGTTTCTTGTAGATTCCATGTTCTAGAGATTCCACTTCTTCCTTTCATCATAGGATCACGGATCTGGATGGACAACCAGGAATTCTTTAAGCCTTCTGAGGATGATCTAAAAATGAAGAAGACTTGAAAAACTTGAATAATTATTGCAAGTGAAATGTTATGTGTTTAAAGCAACAGGATCAATTTGCAACACATAAATTAAGGATTACTCATGCAAAACACACATAGACAACAACATAAACATT
>ML783995.1:117332-131672 GCA_009831015.1 Picea engelmannii
AAAGCACCAATATATTTGAGCAATGTTTCCTGTGAAGACAAATCAACTCCCAAAACCAAAGCTCTTCTCCTAAAATCCTGAGTAAAACTTTGTACATTCTGTCCTTTTGCTTGTCTAAAATTCTGCCATTCCATGGTTGCCTTTTATTTATACGCTAATGGATAAAATTGTTTTTTAATTGCTATTATGAAATCATTCCAAGAAATCAAAATTTTTCCATTCTTTTTCATTTCTTCCTGTGTCTTAGATTCCCACCAAATAAGTGTTGAACCATCTAATCTTAATGAAGCTAACTGAATTTTGCTTTCATCATCTTGAATCTTTTGTATTCTAGAATAGACTTCAATTTCACGTATCTAATTATCTAACTTTTCAGCGTTAACTTCTCCATTATAAAGTGGCAACTCAAATTTTATATCAAGATTTAATGAAGGAATTTGTGAAGGAGTTTTACCATGCCCATTGGGAAGATGTTTCGAATTGGTAGAAGAAGAAGAAGAAGAAGATGAT
The DNA here is from genome assembly GCA_009831015.1 of Picea engelmannii. Taxonomy (NCBI): domain Eukaryota; kingdom Viridiplantae; phylum Streptophyta; class Pinopsida; order Pinales; family Pinaceae; genus Picea; species Picea engelmannii. The sequence continues at coordinate 117,843 of ML783995.1, forward strand.
GGAGGAGGAGAGGGTGGTGGAGAAGCACCATTCCCTCCATCTCTGCATGGAGTCTTGTCACCACTGCCTCCCTTATGCATTGAAGGGTTAGAGCCTTCACCCTGCGACATCATGTTCCGTTCCATTATGACCTTCATCATATCTCTCAACTGTATGATACTCTGCCTGAAGCCTTCTTCTTCATTCGGAACACGTTCATGGTCTTCTACATGAGCCATTCTTGGTGAACATCTCTCTGCCACTTGCGGTGAATGAAACTGCTTCCTCCTTGTCGGATAAGAACTTGGCTCCACAAGTTGAACTTCTCCTCTTGTGAGTTTCAACCTTGTGAGCATCAGAAACAAAACTTACAAACAATCAAGTCTTCAAAACCAGTGCTCTGATACCAACTTGATCTAAAAAATGAAGAAGACTTGAAAAACTTGAATAATTATTGCAAGTGAAATGTTATGTGTTTAAAGCAATAGGATCAATTTGCAACACATAAATTAAGGATTACTCATGAAAAACACACATAGACAGCAGCATAAACATTGAACATAAACACATGTGCACAACAATTGATAAAGGAGTTCACCCCTCTTATGGGCTACATCTCCTAGTCCAGCTTCCAATGGATCATTATTATTAATTGCTCAAAAAGTTCTCAAAAACATGTCTTACAATGCTCAAACTGACAAATCGACTGCTCCAATGGCTTCCCAACGTCCCAAAACCCATGTCTGGGCTCTTTCGGCACCTCAATCGGTCGAAAAATGAAGAAGTTAGGCCTCCTGGAAGTCTCCCTCTTCAAGCTTGTTGTCTCTGGTTCTACAATTCGCACTCCCCTTTGAGTGAACCTGGCTCACACGCTCTTTTAAGCGTAAAAACCCAGCACCGGGTGCAACTGTGCCAATGGTGCAAATCGTAGGACAGTTAAGGTGCCTCCAGCCCCTAACCGCCTCGACACCTGGGCATATGGCCATGTGACCTCACGCTGGGCAAAATGGTGGTTAAACCATTTGAAAACCGTGCAATTTCCGTTGGGACCCCGCACCAACATTTAACACATGGGTCGTGGTTTCAAACCCCACGCATACACATAATATATATATATAATACATTGCAATGCAATGTATTGCAATTACAATTTAATACAATGAAATGCGCACGCGCCAAAACATTCGGGCCAATACATATACGTTGGGTCATATGTAATATAATGTGTTCGCGGGTCGGGGCTAAGCCCCGGCCCGACCCCCCTTTCCTTCCAAACATAAATCAACCTTAAATATATGTTTTATGACATGGTAAACAAGGAGAAAATGGCAGTACTTTGGTTAGCGGAGAGTTATGAAGTCGTTAGTGTGGGGGGAGGTCCGGGGGTTGAACCCCACGGACTCCCAATACAATTTTATATAACCATATGAACAAAAATGAGGGGGACACATGGTGCCCATGGATTGGGCCACGTGTCCTCATATTACTTGCCACCAATCGGACACGTGTCACCATCCAATACGCCAGCAACCAACCAATAGACAACTACCATGTCATCACCGTACGGCCTGTACAGTCCTGCCACATCATCGTACAGACTGTACGGACAGGTACAATCAACATCCAAAAATTTTGCATGTTTGTCTTGGCGGACAGATCGCGATATCTCCTTCATACGAACTCCATTTGAGAAAGTAAATATACCGCTGGAATCAGGAAGACGAGATGAACACAATGGAACTGTTTTCGTCGCATTCTGAGCACTTTGAAAATTGAGCAAAATTTGATCCCCTGATCAAAGGAAGTCTTCTTCTGCGGCTGAACTGAACATGTACTATCTTTTCATGGCTGCTACCATGGATATATATTTTTATCATCTTCAATGGATCATAGGATTAGGTCCCTCCTAATCCTTGCTTTATATAAGAGTGCATATAATCGACTCCCTCCGTCTAACAGAGTCCACGCTTCCATCTGCATCCTTATTGTCTTCTGCAATATATAATTGGCTCTTCTGTCTGACAGAGTCCACGCTTCCGTATTAGTTGTCGTCATAAGTCTTTCTCCAATTCCTCTTGATGTCTGACTTCTAAGTCTCTTCATGATTGATTCGGATTATCTTGCAATAGCTTCCACATGATTTGTATGTCATCCTTTCATGTGTATTATCTAATGATACTCATTCTTATCTTGTGGTTCTTCCATAGGTATATTTCTTCTTGGAACACATTATGTATAAATACGATGCAAACAAGATATGTACAAGAAATAAGAAGAGTGTTGTTACCTTTTAGTAGAAGAAGTCTCTTCCATCCTGCTTAGTCTTCTTTGTTGGTTCCTTTTCTTCGGCAATCGATGCTTCATGTTTCTCCTTCCTTTTCTTTAGCTTGGGACACTGATTTCTGTAGTGACCGTACTTTTGACAGTTGAAGCATTGTAATTCTGAAATATCTTTTCTTTGTTTTGGATTCCTTCTTGAATCAAACTTTCTTTTGTCCCTAAAGTTATTGAATCTTGTTGTGAAGGCTTGATCATCATACTTCTTTTGGGGTTTCTATTTTGCATTGATCCTTGATTCTTCTTGAGCACAACAAGTCCAAAGTTCTTCAAATGTCGAGTACTCCTTCCTTGTGTTCATGCTTGCGGAAAATGCATCCCATGTCTTGGGAAGACCATTGAGTACTATGTTCACCAATTCCTTTTCTGAAGTGGTCTCCTCAATAACTTGTAGTTGATCTCTTAAATGGGAGATCCTTACAAATTATGATGTTATGATGTCGTCATCATTCATCTTCATGTCACAGAGCTCATTCTTTAGACTCATAACTTGTCCAATGTTTCTGATTGAGAAGAGATTTGTTAGGGAATCGTACGTCTTATTTGATGAGTCAAGATGGGAGATGTAGGGTATCAAGTGGTCTTTTATGGAATCCACTATGATACTCATGGCATTGATGTCAACATATTTGAACTTATCCATAGCTGCAATGTTATGCGGTTCCTTCTCTTCTCCTTCTTCAAACTCTAGCTTCACGATCTTTCCTTTCAAAATATCCAGTACTTTATTCTTAGCAAGGATAAGTTCAATCCTTGTCTTCCATGCTCTGAAGTTAGAGGCTCCATCTAACTTGTTCTCAGACTTCATAAAGTTCGTCATGGCTTGCTTGACTTGGTCAAACCCTAGATTTGACCAAAAATTCAAACTTCACGTCTTGGCCTTCCGAGAGTACCAGGAGATGCGTTGGGCTAGGGCACACTGATCTATCTGAAGATTAGGTCAATCTCATCACTTAAGGTGCCTCAACGAGAGGTTTAGGGTTTCTACAACTGCTTCTTCTAGTAACCCTAGCTACAGTGCTTTTGGAAACTACTCCTGCTAGTAACCCTAGCGGCAGTTCCTCAACGAGCTCAATGTCTAGCGACTATGTTTCCTTCCAGTGTTTTAGGCTGACTGAAGGGGTGTGGGCCCATAACATGTTAGAATATAGAATATGGTGTGCTCATTTTACCATTGAAGATACCTTTGTCACCCAACCATAGGCCGAAGCCTCCCTCTGAGCACCTTAACCTTGACTGAGAATTCCTCTGGAAGAAAACCCTAGGCTAGATAGCCAAAAAAAGGGTAGAGCACCTCTCTCCAAGGATAGCGCAACACAAAAGACTGATCAGATAGTCCCAAACCCTAGCCAAGAGATATTCAAGCCAATACTGAAAACTTGTTGCTGATGCAGCTTCTCCAGCAGCTCTCCTCCAAACCTGCGCACAAGACTTCAACTACAGTGCGTACCAAACTGGGAACTGCAATTTTGAGATGTTTTCAAATGAGAACTGGCGCCCTGTATTTATAGTGGTTCTACCAGTTTTGTTGGGGCTAACTTATCCTTCTGGATATGTGTCTATTCAGTATATTATTATTATTTTTGGTCGACTTCTTCTCTTGGAGGCTAATAACCTAATATAAATTATCTTCTTGAGCCGACAAGGCTTCTATGGTTATTATCCAACTCATTAGGGTTTTTGTTTCTTCCTAGAGTCTTCTATTCTCATCAAGTTCACACGTGGAGGTAAATACCTCCCGAAACTACCATAATATTAACAAGACTCACCATTAGACTGTTGGGATTGCACTGCAATGGATAGAACAAACATTGATGAAGACCTCTCATCCGTTGGAGAGATTTGTTACATCGTGTCTACTTAGCCTATCGACTATTGCACCGAGAACACTTTTGTGAATTGTATCCAAGCCAACTCATTGCTACCTCACTGTGTTTATTGAGATTGAAACCTGTTCCATTGCATTGAACACTCATTCATCCACCTGAGTTATCCAATCTAAGTGTGCATGTCAGATGAGCTCAACGCCGTAGAGAAAGTCGTAGAAGAATTTCTCATTGATCTCATGTCCGAGAAATTAATGTCTACAGGTATTCAGGCATCATCGATGAGAGGAGTGCAAGCCTCTTCGTCTACTGGTCACGGATCCGGACCATCCCTACCGACAGGAGAGAAGAGAACTAAGCACAGAGATGACCTAGCCAATGCGAAGTTAATCCTGACCATCTTACCAGACTACATCCCGCCTATGGCCGGTGCGGTGAGTCATGACAGTGTCTCGAGGGACTTTGATTACACCATGGTTACTGTGCACCTCCTGAAGGGGATATGTGCAGTTAGAACGCAACAATATAAGATCGCGACATTGAAGTTCAACGAATTCAACCTAGGAGACCTTAAGAACCATAGTATTCTCACTCCTTACAAATAATTGAGTAGGATGAAGGGGAAGAACTTGAAAGTAATCCCCCAGCCATGGACTATGAACCTCGCGCAGTCCACCCTCTTGAATGTAATGAATATTCCGCACTTTGGAAGGCACTGGGAGGTTAACACATGTGTTAAGCTCCTACTCTCATGTTACCATGGTGGCTACCTATGGCTAGACTGACGCATCACAGTTGATCCGATGTTGATCCATAGGATCACCAAATTGAGCATGCAGGGACCCGACCTGCAGGACTTCTACCCAGGAAAGGCTACAGATCATGCATTGGCACAGAATATAAAAGACACATATGGAGATGTAGAAAAGGGGATGTGAGGCTACAAGGTAGATTCCATCTAGAATGGTGCAGTGTGCCTGGCCTGCCAGCTAATCGTAGGAAATCTCATAAAAAAGAACAAACCTACACAGATCATAGGATTCATTGTTGACCTCATCGAGAAATGTGTAGAAGGACTCCAAATTAACTAGGTGAAGTACTTGGTCAACCAGCTGGAATTAGACTTTCACAAAGCTTAGGATAAGGCTATGAGTTCCACTTTAGCTGGTTGCTGATCCTCATCACATTTACCTCTTGGGAGATGCCAGAAGGTGATACCTTCCCAGATATCGAGTCGTTCGATCCACTCGCTGCGAAATTCACCACACTCTGGTACTCGAGCGATATGGGAAAACAGTGGCAGTCAAACGCAGTCTTCCACACATAATATCTCCAACTGAAGAATGTTGGTTGTGGAGCCTGATTATCTTCTTGATTCATAGTGCAGAGGGAGTGTACACTCTTCCACGCGAGGGAGTGCAGAGGGGGGGTACCCCTTCTGCGGGGTTTGCGAGAAAGAGGGACCCCAATAGAGGTTCAGGGGAAACGTCCCCCGATTGGGGTTCAGGGGCAAAGCCCCCGTAGGAAAAATTTCCCTGTAAATATATATTGTAATTTCATTGTAAATCTGGACCGTTCATTATAAGGTCGCAGATCTAACGATAGAGATTATGTTAGGGTTTTTTGCCCTAGAAGGCAACCATATTTTATGAGGGAAATGTATTGCGGCTAGGGTTGATGGTGAATATTGTATTATGAGATAGGATACTGTGAGAGAAAGAAGAGGAAGTCACAGCGGGTTTGTTGTAGGTTATATCCCTTCATATGTTGGATAATAATAAAGGAAGGACCTGGAAATTTCTCTAGTGGACGTAGCCCACACTGGGTGAACCACGTAAATCTGTGTCTCTATTGTATTGTGTATCTTCTGTGTATTGTTTCCGCATTTGTTTTATTTATTGCTCCACGGTCCTGTTTTTCTAACAAAGAAGGCCATCGAAGTTGTCCCTCGCATGAATCCAAACACCATGTACCGGTTCAAACCTCTCATGAAGTTTCGCGCAGATTGACACTTCATCTACATCACTGCACAAGAAGATGAGCATAAAGAGGAGCTTTAGTCATACTATAAGCTCACATAGGAGGACCTCGAAGAGATAACCAACGACTAGTCTACATAGCTCCCCATCCCCACTGACCCTGCAGAGATGTCTAGTCCCGAACTTGACAGCTCGGAGGCCGCTCACAAAGAATACGACACACCTGGAACCAGTAGAAGAAAGAAGACTGAGGAAGTCAAGGACTTGAGCAACGCATTAGAAGAAACTGCTTTAGTATCACCTGTTCAAGGGGGTGATGACAAAGTAGAAAAGATAAATGGCAGAGAAGATCAGCAGAAGCAAGGCGAAGTAACACTGCCTAAGGATCCTATTGATGAGGTTGATCCCTTGAAGAAAAAGAAGGTTTACCCCACACAACCCACTTCCTGAAATAAATCTAGAACCACCTTGACTAAGATCCAGACTGTGCTCATTGTTGATGACTTTGACTTCATCATCACAACTGTAGCAGATGCCTTGCAGGACATCTTGCAGAAACATGAAGCCAAGCAGGAGGAGATGTATGATAGAATCGAGGTTAAACTCAGAGGGGTACAACAAGCCCTTCAATCCAACCGCATAGTATCCATTGTGCCCCTTCCATCAGAAGAAGAGTTGGGAGATGAGTCTGCCCAACTCCGCAGACCAGTTAATGCGATCGAAGCTCACCTTCATCCAGAAAAATTTGAGAAAGACCAGGCCATAATATCCCTAAAACAAGCCTAGGAAGAAATGGTAGAGCAACGTCAGGTTGCACAAAAGGAGAAAGAGGACCTTCAAGCCAAGTTTGAAGAAGAGAGGGTGCAAGACAAGCAAGAAAAAGAACAGTTTCTCACAGAACAATTGGGAGTCAAAGAAGTAGTCGACATAGCACTTCTCTCTGTGACAGGCTTAGAGCCAAAGGGAGAATACTGAGTGGAGAATCAAGTAGTGAAGCTCGTAGAATATATCCAACAACTACAACAAAGAATAGCAGACTTAGAGCTACGAACAGTGCCCAACACTCCACCGGATGTATGAGATCAAAGAGAAGAAACTGCTCAAAGTGCAATTCAAAGAATCAAGGCCCTCACCAGGAATGTAAACAACTAAGTGATCGCAGTGCCCAAACTTATGAGCGACTCACTGAGGATTATGAATTAAATGCACTGGAGTCACAACTCCAGGAGGCAAAGCAACAAGTAGAAATAGTACAGGTGCAGTTGAAGCCCTTGTCACCCATTGAGAGGATGAAGCGATCCCAAGAACAGTGCACTGCTCAACAACAGGTCCACACCATTCAGAGAAAATTCATGGAAGTGACTCAAAGGCTCCAACCAATACATGATGAGGCTTGCCAACTATTAGCAAAAATTGAAGGTCGAGGAGCAGAACTAGAGCAAGTCGTCATTGTAGCTGAACAACACTTAGAGGGACCTGTCAACGAAGTAGTAATCCAAGAATTCACCAAACAAGAGGATGTGGCATAACAATAGGTCGAAGTAGCTCGAGCCAAGCTCGATACTTTCGAAGAAGAGATACCCAGACCAGAGTGACTTGGGATGAGTCACAGGTGAGTGTTGGGGGCATGTTGGCCCTTGACCAAGTTTTGAGGATCCTTGGTCATATTTAACCTACTTTTGGGATTCGACAGGCTGTTGAAGGTAGAGCGCAAGTCGAAGAAAATGTTGCGGGATCTCGACCCCTTTTTAGGGATTTTTAGGTTTTGTGCTTATGTAATGGGTATGGGGATGTCAACCCATGGGTTTACCCATGTTTAGGCCCAATTTTGTAATGTATAAATAAATGTCTAGGCAATGTAGGAATGGGCTCAATACCTTGCTAAGTGCTAGGGCAAGAGAGACATATATGTGATGCTAGGTGCTAAGTACAAGTGGTAATTGTAATTGCTTTGTGCATACTATGTAAGATTTGCAGAGCTAAGAGCAAGTGATCGTAAGAGATTGTGGAAGGATTTGTGCTATAACTCAGGGAAGGAGGATCTAGCGATGTGCACATATCTCCTGTCCTCTGTGGAGTAATATATTAAGGCTCTGTGCATGTATAAGATTGACAGAAGACAATAAAGAGAAGAAGAGTTGGTGGACGTAGCCCCGGGGAGGGGGTGAACCACATATATCCTGTGTTGTGTTTTCTTTGTGTGTTTTGGGTGTTCTCTTATTTATGTGATTAAATGCTTAGTGTGTTGATGTATGTTAGATGAATCTGATATGATAGCTTAGTGTTGAATAATGTGAATGAATGTTAGATCTGACCTATGTTGATGTGCTTAGTGCTTGGTTATATTATATTTGAGTGAATATTGCGTCGTTCTGTTATTAGGGTTTATCTGCGTTGTAAGCTAAAGGCGAATATTGATGAACTATAACTGCTAAGTTCTCTGTTAAAGTGTTACAATCATAGATCTGTGTCCCAGCTAAGGTTGTAGACATTGGAGTCCTGCAACCACCCCTTCCTCTACCTCGGGTGAGACTTCATCTGCTTTGCAGGTGTTTCCGAAAGGGACGGTAGTTAGGGTTTTGTTGGTGTGTTGAACCCTGGATCTGCCCCTGTGCCAACAATTAGCCTTCATATTCATTGTTCTTCGCTCCTTGGGGTTCATGGTGACTGGAAATTTCCTAGACCTTAAGTAGAATATAATATCTCTGTACCATTCAAAATCAGCTAATGGTTCCTCGACTGAAATGGAAATCATTCCATCAACTGAATCCCCATTCATGATGAGCTTACATAAACCTTGTCCTTTGATAGATTTTAAAGGTTTAATATTGATATCATATTATTGTATCTTTTCCAACCAATTGTCCCATTTTCCTTCTCTCAATTGTTGATTCATAAGCATCTTCACTAGTGATGAGGGACATAAGCAATAACATGGGAATTCAATATATACATGCGAACGTGTGCTACTACTTTTACAAGAGCCAAGGATTGATTCTCCAGTTCTAAATACCTCAACTCATAGTCATGTAGGGTTTTTCTCATGAAACTTATTGGGACTTATTCTCCTTTGATATTCTTTTGAGTAAGAATGGATGCAATGACTATCTCTATAGAAAATGAATAAATGATGAAATATCTTTGAAATTCTAGACTAATGAGTACAGGAGCAGTGTTAATTTCTCCTTTGATATTATTGAACGCCTCTTGAGTGTTTGTTTTCCATTCGAACCTATGCTCCTTCTTCAACAACAAATTTATCGACTTCACGATACTTGCATAATCAAGAACAAATATTTGCACAAAATTGATCTTGCCGAAAAATGATTGGAATCCCTTCTTGGATGTCGGGGATATACATCTTTCAAAAATCTTTCTCAAATGATGGATATGATCCTCCCTTTTCTTTGAGTGCACCGTCAATTCATCTTGATAGTCTTCCATAAACTTTCCTATCAACCCGTTGAATGCATGATCCATGGCCCTCTAGAATGTGGCTCCAACATTCTTCAAACAAAAGGGAATTATATCATATGCATGTGTCTCCCAAGGTGTGATAAATGTTGTCTCTTCCATATCTTCTTCAGCCACCAAGACCTGGTTATATCTAGAGAAACCATCCAACGTGGGCATGCAAGTTGATCCAGTAACTGACTAGAGAAGAAACTCCATATTAGGTAAAGGAAAATTATATTTTATGATTTCTTTGTTAAGGTCTATGAATTCGACACACATCCGGATCTCCCCGGTATTTTTTCTTACAATTACAGGATTTGAAAACCAGTCTGAGTGTCTAATGGGATAAATTATTCTTGCCTTCTTCAATTTCTCCAATTCAAGCTTTACCAGAGGTTTCAATTTCTCCAATTCAAGCTTTACCAGAGGTTTCAATTTCTCCAATTCATCATCCTTATTTTTTGCTTCATTGGCATTTTTTCTTCCCTCAAAGGAATGATATGTTGGAATATAGTTTTATCATAAGATTTTAAATCATCATAGGTCCAAGAGAATGCATCGATATATTCTTTGAATAAGGAAACATATTGGTCTGCTTCCTCAATGGTGCAATCAACTCCCAAGTTGAAATAATTTAGGGAGCTGTCAGTTCCAATATTGACTTTTCTCGTCTCTTGCACTTATCGAACTAAAAATTATTCAAGGAGATTCTTAGCATGATCATCTTTTGTGAAAAGAGATTTGGATTCTAAACAATCTTTGGGGACAACAGATGAATGATCGTCTTCATCATCATCATCATCATTTAACAAAAAAAAATCCAGTTGTTCATCGTTCTCAAACACTTGCAAATACTCAATGTTATCGGGCACGAACGGTCGGACAAATCTTTCTACTTGGAAAGACATTTTTCTTTGTGTATCATCTAGATTTGACAATGAAACCGCCAAGGCTAGTGAATCTTCCTTGTGATTCTTATCCCTTGGAATAAAAGAAATGTTGAAGAAACTGAAAGATTCCATCAATCTGTTAACTGTTTTGAAATACAACTTAAGTCTTTCCTTTTTTATTTTATACTTCTAGGTGACCTGATTGATGACCAACTCTGAGTCTCCAGTTACAATTAGATGTTATATTTTTCGTTTCCTGTGCAAGGATCATCCCCTAAATCAAATCTTCATATTCTGCCTCATTATTAGTGAATGAAAATTCCAGTCTCATAGCATGTGGATGCATAATCTTACTTAGACTCAAAAGAACAATTCCAACTCCATTCCTGGACCTTGAACAAGCTCCATCGGATGACATCGTCAAGTAGCCTTCAAACAAACACTCTTGATTCTCCACATCTTGAACTTTCTCTAGGCTTTCGTTATGCTCCATGTCTAGGATAGCATAGTTTCCAATCTCGACATCTATATAATCCTTCATCAATTCATTGTCCTTCTTCTTGAAAGAGAAGGGTTTTCTAAGTTCGTGGGGTAATTTAATCATTACTCCTTATTTTCCTAGTAGCATCATACAACTTCCATCGTTCATTATATATCCCCCGATCATATATGTCCAGTCTCTTCCCATCACAACTCCATATGCTGAAGGAATATCTACCACAATAATATTGAAAATCATAATGATATGGGGAGTTATTGTAATCCATGCGTAAAAGTCATTGATTTCTCCATAAGCTGGCACTTTTTTGGAATCAATTGCATATATACTTTCACCGTTTTCATAATACTTGGTGAAAGTCACGCCCAATGCCTCCATGACCGCTAGTGGCATGATATTGTTCATTGCGTCAATGTCAACTAAACAATTATGCAGTGCAACATCATGATTTTCAATTGAAATGTAGAAGGGCGGGATTTTACCTCTCAACTCGGTAGTTGACGAACTAGAGATTTATTTTGGATTGGTAACAACAACTTCTGCTCTTTCAGATGGATCATCCAACAACTTAAAAAAAAAATCCCTTTGTTGGGGAATCTTCACCACTTCTGTAAAGGGCAGGGTTATCCTTAATTTACTCAAATCCTCTACAACAGTATATATCATTTGAGTGGAGTTTGACGTCATGTGTTTCCTTTTAATTCCAACACTATCCATCACTTTCTCATTTGCTCTTTTCTCATTTGTTTTTTCCTTTTCTTTTTCTTTTTGGTTCTCTTTATCAGAATCGCCTTTATTTTTTGGTCTATTTACAAATCCTCTTATATGGGTGACATTTTCTTGCGAGTTGGGATCGTTGTCGCCCTCTTAAAATATATACATGGACATCTCACATCCATCCATCTACACGGTTTCATAGCTTTCATCAGGTGAGTAATAATTTTCTTGCTCAATTAATTTCTCATCATAGACATCATCCAAAATAGCCACATTTGGCCTGCACGGGTGTAGACGGATTGGCAAGTGCCGTGTAAATGGAAGGGAATTTGTAAATGAAGTCTCATGTTCGATTCTCACCCGGACTTACTCGTTCGCCATTCTTGCGGGCTGGGTGGTTGCACCTGGGGTTATAGTGGTAGCCGCCTGGGGATCGACCCCGTGTTACGTGAGTACGAGAACCGCGAGTTGCCGATTCCCCCAGTAAAAAAAAATAAAAAATAGCCACATTTGGAGTAGGTTTTCTAGGAACCCTTGGTATTTGTGGGTTATTTGTGTTCTCAAACCTCACTCTTTTTTCTGGGGGAGGGTTCTTCCTTTTCTCTTGGATTGGCGTTCTTGGATTTGGCATGTAATTATCTCCCCTTCTTAGTCTAGTTATCTTGTTCTGCATTTTTTTGATGGTTCTATTCATTTGTGCAATTCCAATTATTTGCTTAGTTTCCTATGCCTCTACAGGGTCAACCTTTATGTCAAGTATGGTTCCCTTGAAAAATCTTCCTGCCATCATTTGGTTTTGATTTGTTCGAGGCTTGAATTCTTCATTCTTTCTTGAACGGGAAGCTCCTTGATTATCAATATTTAATCCTCCCAACTTCCTTTGTACTCTTCCCAATATAATGTTGGGGTCAACACCCGTTTCAATCATAATTTCTTCCATATCAGTCGCTTTAGTCATTTCCTTCTCTAAAGTATCCATTTTGGATGTTTTGGTGGCATATTTTACATTCGGGGGCATTGCATTCTTATAACAACTGAGAATGATTGGGTCATTTGGTATTTTATATTGTGGAATTCTACTCAATGTTTTATTGAACCTGAGATTAAAATCTTGTATCCTTTCATTCTTCCTCAAACCAATCTGGGTGAAATCAGTGAGAAGGGTATATTAAGAAATTGGAGGGGAAAACATGGTTAGGAACATAGCTTCTAGGTCATTAAATGAGCAAATTGATCTACTGTGAAATGTTGTATACCACTCATAGGCTCTTCCTGATAAGGTCTGCAAAAACAACCTTATGATGACATCGTCATACTCAATACGGTTAAAATCACAAACATAAAGAAATAAGTGCAGATGCCTCTTTGCATCGATTGCTCTGTCTCTATAAAATTCCTTTAAGGTGCCCTTAGGGAGAACATGGAGATTATGTTTCTCACCTATAATATTTCGAGGGGAATCTCTTACCCTCCTTCGATTTTCAAATCCTGGGATTCCCTGATTTCTTGCAACATCTCTTCTGTTAATGTTTATGCCATTATTATAGTTCTTTTCATTTCAATAGATAAAAGCATAATAAGAACAAGATCACTGAGAAATACACATTCACAAGAGACACAACATTTATCCTGGGAAACCCTCTAGGGGAAGAAAACCCAGCAAAAACTTTCCTATCATAAATAGATTACACAATGTTCAAGAGATAACTCAAACCAATACAGAAAGTCCTCCCCAAGAGATGCACCACTCTTCTCCCTCTCTCCAACTGGTAATTGCAGCTTGCCTCATAAGAGAAAGAGCAAGTGAGTTGTGTGTTAGAAGTGAGGCGCTAGCCTCCTATATATACAAAACTGGCACGTGTGAAAGGTCACCATTGGCAGGGCCGACCTCTCACTCTGGATGGGTAAACCCACCTTTAATTAATTATGGGTCTTCCATAATAACTGTTGGGGCCGACTTCTTATTCTGCCCTTTATAATTGTCCAATGACCAATTCGCAAAATGGGATTTGGTCCTTATACAATTACCGACATGATTAATCCACAATGGGGATTAATCCAATAACAATAATAATAATAATGACATGATTAATCCGCAATGGGGATTTAATCCAATAATAATAAGAATGCTCTTCGCAGTTACATTA
>ML783995.1:150363-188017 GCA_009831015.1 Picea engelmannii
CCCTTCCTTCCACCCAAGAATATATGAGAGATAATAAAACTTTACATTAAATCATCACCATCAACCAATCATCACATAGAACCTGATAATGCTTCCTAAGACTTCTTCAATTTCTGCAATTCTTCAATTCTTGGAGTACTCTGGTCCTTTATATAATATTACTCAATGTATTCTCTGAAACTCCTTCAAGTTTCACTCCTTGAATCCTCCCCAAAAAGAAGTTATAGAAAGAATGGTAGACTTTATTCAATTCTGGTCTATTCAGGAGATCGAACTTGTACAGAATGCCCCGTGCTCAATATTTAACATCTGATTCTGAAAATCGCACACAAGAAACTACAGTCTGTAATATTTCCAATGAAATTTTTCCTACATCATTTTGATTCTCGATGAAGAAGTTATGATTGTTTTACCTGGAACACCTGTTTATTGACTAGCTTCAGGACTGGTCACAAACCCTATCTTCCACAAAGTGTATCTCCATAATTATAGCGAATAAAGAGCTGAAATTTTTACCAGAGGTACCTTGATATGTCTTCTCAATACCATAGAAATTTCATCATCTGAATCATTCTAGAAAAAAAGTTATAGCAAAAATGGTAAGATGACCTGAAAATAACATACCTTAGAACACATCACCAAAAGACTTCATCCTCCCTTGAAATTCGGCCTTCTTTACTTCTTATTTCCTATGAAATTCGACTTGTATCAAATGAATGTATAATGATGTTTATTTATACCATTTATGTCACTTCCTTTTAACATTAGGGCCGACCTGGCACTTTCTTATTTTGTAATTCTTTTATTTAATTATCTTCAGGGCCTACATGTACTTCCTTCTTCAATTCACTTTGTCATCTTCAAAAATTCATTTCTCCTCAACCATGAGGATCCATGTGACGTGTCACATACCACTGGAAACAACATGATGTATATTATCCATCCATGGGTGTTTTATCTACATGTGCATTGTCCTTCATGTCCAAATACCTTCATCAATCTTGTGGTCCAAAACCCATGACTAGGGTTGACATCAATGACAACAACCAATCTTCCAACATTGGCCACATATTTATACTTACAACAATATATTAGTTTACCGAGTGGACTGAAGTTGTAGCACTCAAGCGTGAAAAATATGAGCAGGTAATTTCATTTCTGGAATCTAACATTTTCTCTCTCTTTGGTCTTCTTATATAAATTATTTTAGATAATGGACCAGCTTTTATTTTTGCAAAATTCACTCAAGTTCTTAGTAAATTTGAAGTGAAACACTCTACTTCATCCCACTATTATTCACAAGTAAATGGGCAGGTTGAGTCCACAAATAAAATTTGGTTAAAATTTTAAGGAATATTATAGATGATAAACCACGTCAATGGTACATGCTACTCACTTATGCACTTTGGGAGGACCAAACCACTACCAAGTCTAGCACTGGACATACTCCATTTTATCTTTTATATGGCTAGGAAGTCATTATACATGTAGAACTTGAACTTATTTCCCTTCAATTAGAATTACAGGCTCAAGAATTAAACATGACAAAAAATTCTCAAAGAATAAATGCCTTGCTAGCCTTAGAATAACAAAGGACCCATGCTCTAGAAAATATGAGAAAAGGGTAGCAATCTGTCAAGAAGTATTTTGAAAAAATGGCTAAATCAGTTGTTTTGGGGGTTGATGAGAAAGTACTGCTCTGGGATTCTACACATGTTGATAGAGGAAAACACTCCAAGTTTCAGAAACTTTGGTTGGGTCCATACAAAATTGCCTCATTCATTGGTAACAATTCTTACTTATTAAAAGATATGGACGGGTGATTGTTTCCATACACTACAAATGGTTCACATTTAAAGCATTATGTCGAACCAAGATAATTGATCGGTTATCTTTCTAATGCTTTATGTATATATTTGTTTTTTAGTTGTATATATTATTTTTTTGTTTGTACAGTTTGAATTTCATTTTGGTTTTACATCAGTTTTATTTTTAGTTTTGAATCTTCAAGTCAAGATGGATCATTCAAACCACTAATTTGGTCATGTTATCTGCAAAATTTTATTGATCTATTTTGAAAATAGTAAGAACAACAGAGACAAGTGATTTTCTTTGGTCTGCATCGCTACTTATGTAGTAGTTTCCTACATCTACAAACTCTTTGTTGAAACTTGATGACCAAATTTCTCCCTTTTAAACTTTCCCATTTTTCCTTCCATGCATTTTTTCTTGCAAGAGTTTATTAGAAAAATTTTAAAGTTGTTATCAGCAAAGTATGATCCAAGCTAAACCAGAGATTCAAAAATTCTAGCCAATTGAAAATTGACTACCCTGTGGAGTTTCCAGATGTTGACTCGTAAACTCACCACTAATAACATATCCTACAAATAGTTGCAAGGCATATTAAACGCTTATAATATATATAATTAGTAGGTGGGACCCCCTAGGAGAAAAAGAAATGGTGGGTTATTTTCAATGATTCCTAAAGTTTAAATATGTGCACGATTGCTAGCATGTTACAAAATTCAAATTTATGATTATCTACCTCCACCATGGTAGCATCAATGTGTTCTTCATCTCAGCTTGATTATCAAGTTTGTCCATGAAATGGGAAAGGCTCTACTCATGAAAGTCATAAAGAACATTTCACACACTTTTCTCGTGAACTTTATTGCATATTGGTTATGGCACATACATCTTTGTATCATAAAAGCATAAATTTTTTGGTTATGTACCATGGTTATCAAAACAACAAATAATGTTAGCTCAAATGTGTTGTCAAGCACACTTAGGAATTACAATAAAGGGATCGATTATATTATAATGTTTGGCATGCAAACATTGGTATGAAGGCATTCGAATTCCATGCTACAAATGTTACATATTGTGGTTTCGAGCTTTATTTTCATAACATGTTACGTTGCAAAGGTGGAATAATTGGTTATATACATTGAAGTATAGGGTTGCATGGAGCATATGATATATTTACTTATTCGTTGCAAGTGATGAAGTTCTTAATTTTTAAAAGAGTTTGGGAATGTATTAATATATGAATGAATCAGGCACCATAACCAACAGATTGCAATGGATATTTTATTAATGTGATTGAACCTTCAACCATAAGTTTGAGCAGTCATAGTCCTGATGGAATTTACTCTGGTCAACATGGAATGTGGTCCCATGCTCACTTGGCATGCTTTGATTGGTTTCAATACCTTTGTTGCATAGGCTTCATTGAATGCAGGTTATGGAAACGACGTAGTGACCATCATGCATTCAATACACCATTAGGTAAGTTTTGTCACCCACATCTCGCTTTGGTTTTGGCATTGTTCATTCAAGTTGTTTGGAATTTTTCCATTGTGGCATAGTTTGGTTACACAGCTCAAACCCTGGTAGTTTCATAATTGTTTGCACCAGTGTTCCACGAATATTTGAAAGACTTGTAAAGGTATGTAGACTCTAACTCATCTTTAATCATATGTATATTTATTTTGCAATAATAATTTTAAGAGTGGCTCTGTGTTAATTAGTTTTTGGGTGTGCTTTTTCTTCCCCTCCACCTTAAAATGGGTCTTGAATACCTCTGTAAAACAATACTAAGCTTTGTCCGTCATATACGAATTTTGTGTATTTTTCACTCTGCTTTCAGAAAGAATTTGGTTAATCTGGATTTAAATTCAAGCCTTGACTGCAAATAATTCTTTATAGGATATATCCAGAAAACCCTACCTCAAGCCATTAAAAATGACACTGGTATCAAACTTATCCAGCTTAACCTCTGCTCGAAGTAATGTTCTAACGAATATTTTCCTATGATAGTTTCACTTGCACCCTTGCTAATTCTCTCTATTTTGGAAGCCAACAGTTTTATTGAAATCTATTATGGGTCAATTCTCGAAGAAGGGTTCAAGTTATAGAAGTTAACTCATTATATTGGAATAATGGCGGTATAATTAAAATCTATAGTAGTTTAATGGTATCAACTCACATTCTACACAGATAATTTGTTTGAAAATGCAACCTCATTTCGGTTGCATGACTCTGAATGTGAGATAACAGTTGGTTATGTTCCACATATTAAGCAACCATGTATATTTAAAACCCTGTACACAAATTTGTGAAGGACATTAACGCTCATTGATTTGATTGAGTTATATAGTCGTTGGTTTTACATAGAACCCTCACACCATATTTTGAAGCATGAACCATACAAAACTCTCTTTGAGTTTGTTTTGACCCAAAATAAATGTTTTCGAAGTGGTCGAGTTCAACCTGTGCGTTCATATATGTACACAGAGTTTTTGGGTTGGTTACAGTCTTGATAACTCCTAGGTTTCAAATATATAAATTGGAAAATGTATGCATGGGTTATAAAGTCAAGTTCGATAGACTTTTTGAATGGTTTTGAAACCCCATCAGTATGAAATATATTTGGGAAATGTATAATTTTGAGTTGTTGAGGTCGAATAGATTGTCTATGAAAAAAAGGTAAAAAACCCTCATTTCAAGTTTTGGGTTCGATTCATATGAAGACTCCTTGTTTTGATTGGATGAGTTTGAGTTGGTTTTTGGAAAAATGAAACATTATTTAAATTATAAAATGCTCAACCTACACAGTAAAGTAAAATGTAATATTATTGGGTTATTAATAATTGTATGCACAGTTTGGTTGCTAAGAACAGTTTTTGGAAACTTAATGGATTGGTTGATGATTACAACAATTTGAAATCGAAAGAAATTGTTTGTAATCAGGATGTAAGTATTAATGGAACATAAGAAGTTTTTTTTTTTTTTTTAACACAAGATCAAGTTCCCTCATTATTTCATTTTCCATGAGTTATTTTCAAATTCCTAAATGCATTTTTCATTAAAATTTCATCTTTTCTCCCCATGTTGTACAAAATGAAAAATATTTTCTAAAAGGAAAAGTTGTTGGCGGTTGGCATAAATGATTTTCAAATGCATGAGGGATATACATTAGTTGTTGCGTGCATGGTTAGAAGAAAAAATGAAAAGAAACATTGTCAAGTTAGAAATTGAATCATGAGCTTTGTTTTATAGAGTACAATTACATGATTATTTGTTCATCATGCAAATACAAGTCTGGGATGACAAACAAGGATGAATGTTGAAAGAAGGTCATCTTGAATAGGTTTGGAAATGACTGTTTTATTTATTTTCAGGAACAATTCCTTTCATACTCCCACTTTACATGAATTATTCCTAAAGTCCCAATACCATTTTTTTCATTTAAATTCATATTATTCCCCCTTATATTTAAATAAATTTAAGGATTTTGAAGGAAGGATAGTAGACATATTAACAGTCTGTCTAGGTGATCTTGGCATAAAATTGAACTAAGTAGTGAACAAATGGATTGGCATGACATATTGTTGATTGGCATTGGGCTTAGGTACATAGATTTTGGCTTAAA
The DNA here is from genome assembly GCA_009831015.1 of Picea engelmannii. Lineage (NCBI taxonomy): Eukaryota > Viridiplantae > Streptophyta > Pinopsida > Pinales > Pinaceae > Picea > Picea engelmannii. The sequence continues at coordinate 155,801 of ML783995.1, forward strand.
GTTGACAACTAATATGTTATGATTGAATCGTGAGCTTTGTTTTATAAAGGAGTACAATTACATGATTATTTGTTCATCATCCAAATACAAGTCTAGGATGACAAACAATGATGAATGTTGAAAGAAGGTCATCTTGAATAAGTTTGGAAATGAATTTTTTATTTATATTCAGGACCAATTCCTTTCATGCTTCCACTTTACATAAATTATTTCTAAAGTCCCAATACCATTTTTTTCATTTGAATTCATGTTCTTCCCCTCGTTATATAAATAAATTTAAGGATTTTTAAGGAAGGATAGTAGACATATTAACATTCTATCTGGCGTATACTTGGAATATAATTGAAATAAGCAGTGAACAAATGGATTGGCATGACAGATTGTTGATTGGCATCGGGCATAGGTACAAATATTTTGGCTGAAAGTTGAAAACTAATATGTTATGATTATGAACATGTACCTCTCTTTCTCATCATTTACATTCACTTTACATTCATTACAAAACCCTTCATCTTCCCAATTTCATTCTAAATTCCATGTTCTTAAACAAATATATGTTTATGGAAGAATAAGAGTTATGAAGGGATATGTTACAAAACAAAGAAATTTGTTTGATCCTGGATACTTTCCCTCACTTTCCCCTGGCTAATTGCATGCTTGATTGTTGATTGAGTCAGAGCCACTTTTAAATTATGTTAAATGAAAAATTGTATTTGATGGTTTATGTGTTGTTTTATGCATACACAAATTCATTCTTCATGATTAAATAGATGAGTTTTTTCAGTCATGGTAGTAATCGATATAACATAGATAACAGGGGAAAAATAGGTAATTGGAACAGAGGAAAACATGATGGTTGGCATAGGAGCAGAAATAAAAGGCTTAGATTTTTTGTCCATTTTGATGTAGACTCCCGAGAATTTAATCAACTCTTTCAAACTGGCCTTCTCAATCTAGTTGGTCGAGGATATTTCAATCCTCTTCCTCCACATGTTAGGCCCCCATTACAACTTCATCCTATAATCACTAACATTCATGTAGAACCACATGTGTCCATGCAACCTAAGATTACATTTAATGATGGTTGGAATGGAGTATTCCATTATCCTCAACCTCAATTCAAAGGTTTTCCCACTGTATCATTACCACCACCTCCACCTCCTCCTAAGTAGCCACTTCAGCCTGATATTTCCATGGCCTCGCATGCATTGTCAACTCAACAGCCTAAAGAACACAAGGCATTATCCCATGAGCTTGAACCAAGCAAAGGGAAGCATCATGCCTTCTCACTTAGTTCTGATTCATCAAAAAAAATCCCCATTTTGTTACTTCCCACTCCATTCCCCGGAAACTTGAAGCAATAAATACCACCTTTGGTGATATGCACCTTGAGGCATCAGTAAATGAGAAAAAAAATCATGCTAAGGAATACTTGCAGACACACACGGTGATCAGCGTCTTCCACGAGTGGAGGTGAACAAATTTGATGGCTCAGATCCCACTGGTTGGGTCACTCAAATGGAACATTACTTCTCCTTCCATGGAATCAATGATGATTGTGCCAAACTTCGTTACACTGTCCTCTATCTGGATTCTGGACGTTGGTAATGGTGGCAATGGCATATAAAATCATGCCAAGTATATGTTTCTTGGACACAGTTTGTGGCCAAACTTTATGAATGCTTTGACACTGACACACACTCCTAGGTCGTTTCACCAAGTGGAAACAATCTGGTATTGTGGAAGACTTTATCGTCACATTTGAGAAATTGGCTTTGAGAATAGAGGGCAAGTCCAATACCTTTTTTTTGGAATGCTTTATCACTGGCCTCAAAGAAGAAATCTGAGCCCAGGTCCTCATTGTTATTGGATATATCGGTAAATGTGGGCATAAACTGATCTCCTTAGATCCACCTATATCTAGAACAAAATAAGACAGGACCTGGCACTTTCCCTAGGTTCTAATCATTGAATCCACTATAAAAGAAAGGATGAGTGACTGTTGACGGGCGAAATTGACCGTCCGTCAACTGGAAGAGTGGAACCGGTCTAGGGTTGTCTAATAACCCAAACCGTTTGGAATGAACCACCCTGACGGGTTTAGCGGCTCCGTTAGCCGATCTAAGGTCCTAAGAAAACAAAAAAAGAAAAACTATTCTAAACTAACTAATCTAACTAAAACTAACTATTAAACAAACTAAACTAATCTAACTAAAAATAACTATTAAAACAAACTAAACTAATCTAACTAAAAATAACTATTAAAACAAACTAATAAACTAATCTAACTATTCTATATATACAATCTACTAGCTAATACTATACTAACTCTAACTAATTAACTATCTAACTAATAACATAAATAAATCTTATTCACAAAATGTACAATATCTACAATTTACAGATTTGAATGAAAACCTGAAAACTCATTTATATTCTGCCCTAAGACAGAGAGATATATTTTTGTTGATTTTATAATTTTATGAACAGAAATAAAACAAAAACTAACTAAACTAAACAAATAATATGCTAATTCTAACTACACATTTAACTAAACATATATCTAACTAAACTAACTAAATTATACTAACAAATTAACTAAACAAATAAGTAAGAAACTGACCTGGAAAACGCTCCAGGTTTGTCTTGTATGAGATGATTGTCTCAGCTGATCGGAGGGAGGAAACCCACACCGAATTATCCCGAAGCTTCTTGTAAACATAAAGCTACAGTTCTCTTCAAGTAAGATTACAGGACAAACAAAACATAAAGATCTACAACAATCTTATGATTTATAAATCTTCACCGTTAGATAAATCTGTATGCAAAGACTTATACAAAATAATTCAATTGATGAAGAAGAGAAATCTGTCATTCATTAACTGAATAAAGTAATTGTTGTATTTTTAAAGTAATGAAAGAAATCAGGTATGAATCACATTAATTAAATCATATCATTCTGCAATAGACTATGATAGCTAAAATAGTCTATAATCAACTGCAAATGACATGCATAAACTTGAAACAAAAGATTGATATTATGAAAAGCGAAAGATGTAGCAATAACATCAACTCCTGTCTCAGTTTGTATTAGAAATCCATAGCCTGGTTCTCCCACAAGTGAGGATGCTCCTTATTACAAAAAATAATAAGTATTTAAAGACCTTCCACAGGGTAAAACATCCCTGTGGAAGTTATCAAAACTGTTTACATAAAATCTGGGAAGATATCCCAAGTCTGACTAAACTAAGAACCTAAAATAAAACTAAAACACACAAATATCTCCTGGATTGTCCAGTATGTCCAATGCAATTCGGATGTACCTGAAAAGGGTAAAAAATGGACAAGTTATAAGGGTATTTTGTTAAAAAAATGATAAAAATCTAAATCTATAGACTAGCTACAGAATCTTGAGATTCTGTAGTTGGTCTAAATCAGACACAGAATCAGCATAAAAATCAATTCAAATCTATTAAAGAATTAAATTCAACTAACATCCAATAGCTATTTGAAAACAAATCATTCAAGTTGAAATTGTTATATCATTTTGAAATCAAACAAGACCAAGATCAAACAAATGACTACAGAGATAGGTGTGCTCTGTTTTGTTTGTTGCCACAAAGTCGGGTGAACAAAATCATATCGAACAACAATGAAATCGTTTCATATTAAATTGAAATCGATATAATTAAAACAAATAATAGGCAATTGTTATGTTACCTCATCAACAGGAAACACGATAGAATCCAAACAAGATTATTTTCAAATCGACATAACTGTATATAACAAATGATTCATGCCATGAGCGAATTAAGTCAAAACTGGCGCGTAAATGTTTACAAACGAAATCATAATGAGATCAATCAACAGAATCTATAGGATTAGTTCGATCGTTTGTTATTGCTATTTGGGGCCAACAAAATCATTCACGAAATCATTTCTTGATTTCATTTTGAAACGACTATTACCCGAATTTCCTCATACGAATTTGGCAGAAATAACGTAAGTCAATCTGAGTTAACAAACTCGTTTGAAAATTAAAATTAACAGAGCTGCAATCAAGTTTATTTTTTACACGAATACAACTCATAAAATCGATCATACTAACTGAAGATACACAACAATCCAATCAAGCGAATCGAACAACTGGGGTTTAACATAGTTGTCGCGAATCAAGATCGTTCCATGATTCGGGCGTGGATATCATTTGCACATGCTTAAATGAAAATATCGTTTTCATAAAAAAAAGAGTCGTTCTTTCCAAATCATTGTCAATCAGAGTTGTATTCCCGATTTAGAAGATTATATCAATTCAAACTCACGAAGTCGTTTCAAAAATTAAATCATCAAAACTCAATTAGGGTCAATGTGATCCGACTACAACGAAATCATACCGAATCAAAATATGATCGTGCTCTAAATTTAGCATGAAAACCTCTTGTTTGAGTTGGATACAAACAAATTCAATTGACAACAAACATTGATTTCGTTAACTTAACAGACAAACGAATCAAATCCGATGAAAATCTATCAGTGGCTAAACTGGGCATGAGCAAATCGTGTATCCAAATCGAAACTTCATTTATTTTTAGCAAATCAAAAACAATGTATAGGATGAACAACATTATGATAGAGCCATTTTGAATGATAGACAGAGCTATTTGAAAACCAAATTCAAATCATTATATTAATCCTGGTCATTCACAAAACTAAAATGATATCAAAATTCAGACCTGTATGACGAGCAGACGGCTTGATTATGACATTTTGGAGTTGACAACGGCTGTAGCCATTTCAACATTATGAAAAATGATGGAACCAGTAGTCCTCTGCTTCCTATCAGTTGCTTGAATCTTGTCCCTTTGGCTGGTCAACACTGCAACTTGGTTTTCTAGCGGTTTGATTTTCGATTGAAGCACAGGAACGTCTAAATAGTATCGTTCCAACCAGACATCACATTGGTCACAGGACGACTGTCCGGGCTTCGAAAGTGCAGGTGAGGGTTTGGTTACATTGCTGAGGGTTTCGTCAGGTAGTTTGATCCCTGGGTAACTGGGATTATTCTTTAGGCAAGGGGGCAGATTCGAGACGAAGTCATAAGGTGGCTCGGAACACAGACCCTGTGAGTAAGGGTACTCACTAGCTAGGAAGCGTTCTATGTCAGAGTCTGAATCCTCACTAAGGACTATGGGCTTCTGGTCAACACTAGGTTTAGGCTTATTTCTAGCCATTCTCGAGATAAGCAGAGCATTCTTCTTTCCTTTTCCATCAATAGTAGGGTTACCTCTAACCTTTTTGCTTACAGGCTTTTTTATATCCTCAGCCTTCTCAGTTATAACGTTGGGTAAGTCAATATCGGGGTCGACCAAAGGCTTAGGAGAGGGAAATAGGACATGGAAGGGCACGGGTGGCCCGACCTTAGTTTCATTAACCACAGGCTTGTCAATCTGGACAGGGTCTGTATCATCAAAACCATTTAGAGCGATAAAAGCTCGCCAGCTATCACCATGGAGACTTAAGTGATGAACAATGATAAGTCTGATTAAGCCATGGTGGAACAGGCTACTATCGGCCTTCTCCCTTTTAAACCTTTTCGACATTTTATATAGGCTACGCTGGAAGTAAAAGGGCATATTCAACGAGTATCCCATAAAATTAATTAACAAACGAAGGTGGTAGAGAAAAACGAGACCATATCGACCCTCACAGGTCATGAATTGTTTGACCACCATCAAAATATCATGCCATCGTGGTTTAAGTGCGGAGATGGGCATACCTCTGTCACAAGATGTGACCTTTCGCGAGACGAACAGTAGCGGCCATGGCACCTCCTCGACCTTAGAGTTTTTAAACCAACGCTGGCCCGAGGATGGTAACCCTGTAGCAGAACTAATAAACTCCTCATTGATTTCCAACTGAATGCCACCCACCTTGTCTCTACAACCATCAAAAGTTAGGGCGAACTACTGTGCCACAAATAAATTAAAACCCTCAAACTTCTACACGAAGGTGAGCCAACCATTATCCTCTAAGTCTTTTCGTGCATTGTCGAAAAGTAGCAAGGCTTGGCTACCGTTCGGCTCGATTCGCACTACCGGTGCCATGGAGCCAAGCACACGGTGAACGAGCCAGGGTTTGGATCATAGCATACATAGGAGCAGAGTGCACGAAGGGTTACCCGAGCTAACAAAGGTGAAAAAGGGATAAGGGATAGGCATTAATGACATCGTGCGAAGGTGGTGGAGCTTATTTTTGCCATGCATAATAGTTATTGCCAAGGTACAACCGCTAGCGCTTATAGCTGTCCAACCCACTATTGTATAGTTTTAAAAATCATGTCACTTGCCCGACCAATGAAATCAATGGTAAGTGTATAAACCAACGCGCACAATCAAATTTATGCCATATTTTTAAACACCCAACATACAAATCGAAACCAATACCAAGTGTTTAACCAATGTGACATGCGTTGTAACAATTCATATCAAGAGTTTAACCAATGTGCCAATGCGTTTTAAACTAGGTGTCATATCAAATGAAATATATCAAGGGTTGAACCATAACACTTATATATCTTTATGAAACCAATGATCAAGTAGATCAAATCAAAGAACATGTAAATCCAAATGTCAATGCATTACAAACTCAATGAGACAAAGTCACACAATCAATCCAAGAATGTCCAATGAGTACAGATCAAATGTTTTGCCAGCTGCATAATGATAAGTGAAATGTAAGCGCAATGGGCATATCAACAAGAAGGATAACGATAGTTCAATAATGATTCTAATGCGACTACGAAAGACCAAGTTTTCATGCTTACAGTCGTGAAAACAAAAATCGAAGGTAAATGTGCAAATGTCGCAAAAATAAAAGTGTCGTTTATTTGAAAATTGCGATGAAAAATTGATGTTTGCAAAACATTGGTGTAGGCAGCTTATAAGATAATGGAAAAATGTAAATTGGCTGCCAACAGTGACATACCTTTGAATATCGCTTCCTTATGACTTTGTTGTCCCTACTTCGCTCCAATGCTCTTGTGATATTGATCATGCAATGAAACACAAACCAAACAAAGTGAAAGCAACAATAATATATTCAATGACAACCTATGCATGTGATCAAGGAGTCATGCAATAAAATTAGAGTAATTTTATGGGAAAGAAACATGCCACTGTATTATATTAAGAAAAAGTGGAAGATACAATCAAACAACCTTGATGTTGCAAAGTTCCCTTTCGGTGGCCCTTTGCTCCAACACACACACTTGCTCCAAGCTCGCATGAAGATGATCCACAATAGCTTGATGGACTGAGATGAAGACCTCAAGCATCTGAAGTAGAGTTCCTCACACAATTCATAGCCTATTCAACCTTAATCATTCCTTACTTGCTCTTGCTTGCTTAATTATTAACCTTTTCCATGATACATCTATCATTATATAGGAGAAAGAGAGATGGTTAAAGAGATCAGGATGATCCCACCAAATCAAAGAGGCAAATAAGATCCCAACCATATGGATGCCACCTCATGTTCTAGAATATTCCTTCTAGAACTTTCATGAACTTCATACTTTTTCTTAGTCTTAAAACGCCGTCGCACCCTGCCTATAGAGCAACATGCAGAAACTACGCAAGCCAGGTGTAAAGCAACCTGTAGAAATTAGGCATTTCCGTACTGTGTATTATTCCAAGCCTGCGATAGCCTTCTAAAAAAAATCTTTGTAGAGGGAGGAACCAGTTACTTTTCTCATGCAAAAGATCCTTTTGGGAGCCTGAACACGTGCTTGTAGAAACACCACCAGGGTGACCAAAATACTGTGTAGCAATATGCCCCCCAAAGTATGAGACTGAAACTCATGACAGCCGAAATACTTTGTAGAATGTGTGTGTGTTAGAAACAAGGAGTGCACCAATCGGGAACCTGCAAACAATCAAGCATATTCATAATCATCATACCATTACTGAGGTAGGCATTCCCATGCTCAGACTACAAGTGATTTAAACCATAAATGTCAGTCATGGCCACCAATTATACATTGTGGATCCATGTCACCAAGATTCTACATAGCCACCAAGAATACACTGTGGATATATGCTCTAGAAAACTCAAATCCAGACATAGCCACAAGACATACAAAGTGGATCTATGTGTCAATACAAATCATAAACATTCCATCGCAACCTGAATCGAAACAAAAAGATCCAAGGTCTTCAATCCCGTCGTCCATATGAACGAATCTAGCCATGCGATTACAAGTGTTGAAGTCAAACATGGTAGAAACCACTTGATTACCAATCATTGATGAAAACCGTTAACAAGTGCAAGGGAAATCACCATTGATGTCAATGACTTCCAAGATACCTTAGTACAATCCATCGAATGCGAATGAATGAGATGAAGTTGAGCACTCGATAGAATCTCTCAATCAGGGACCAATGATGTGAATTCACTGTTGAAAGCGAAGAAACCTGCCATTGAGGCATGCAACTTCTAAGGTACTAAATGATTTCTAAGTCTTGTTCCTGGATAATGAGTTGAATTCGAAAGAAAAAGAATCGTCACAGGAGGTCCTTGATGTATCCCCCATCAATGACACGAAATAAGTAATAGATTTAGGTTAGATCAAAGTATGAAAAATGATTTGAAATTGACACAGGGAAGGTTGACATGGTAGGAATGGATAACTGTAGATGACTGACTTGATAGAGGACTTTCTTGGACTTCTCTTGAACATATGAATGACACAACAACGGTCTTGGAAACATTGACTCAAGGACGACCCAAGATACAAAGTTGCAGAATTTCAAATGAGAGACAAATGGATTTCCCAACCCGGATATAAAGATAAAGGGGGTGTCATGTTCAAGAGTGACTATTACTGCCACTAACACAACTACTGAGACACATTTATTTCCCAAATTCCCCCCCACCATTTCTGGAAAGTACCTCTTTATTCTTACGCAAGCTTGAGGAGGATAGCATATGCTTGTTGATGTAAGCTCATCCTTTGGACGAGTCCCTCAGAGTATGTTTAACGAACCCTAAGAAGGAGTGGCTTAGTCTCGTATAGGTCTTTCGATGTTTATTTAATGATTCCAAAGATAGAAAAGTCGAGGGTTTTTCATGTTTATATAGTCTGAAAAACACTTAAAGAGAACTCTCTCGGTTCTTTTTTCGTAAATTGGTTCAATGAGACCGAAAAGGTGACAAACTATCGCCCATCAAACGTTTTCTTCAAACACTTTTACGAGCGTGAAAAGAACAAGGTCGCTCGGCAATATTTTTGTTTTTATGGAGCATGAAAATAGTACGAAAATACGACAAAAGTATACTCGGTTACATTCTCATTGATTTTCGAGCGTGATAACGAACAAAGACTGAGCTCGAGGTTTTTCCTGAAAAACCTAAAAAGTATCTGTACATGTGACAAACATAAAAATAAATCAAGAAAAATATTTGTATCTCATCGTTCAGGATCGTGGTTCTTTTTTCTGTAAAAAGTCAAAATACTCACAATATCATTAGACCTTTAGGTTTTGGGTAGAAATGAATAAAATAATATGAAATATTAATAGAAAAATTAAAAAGTTCATAAATATAGGAAAAAACTCATTTTTACCATTTCATTATCATTTCACCCAAAACAAGACCAAAAACCCTCATCCTACTTCAGATTTTCACTGTCTATTGCGGGAAGCACGGGCAATCATTCAACAAACGGTTTCCACAAAAACGGTAATCTTATTGTCCTCTTGTTTTTCAATGGATTAAATTTCATTTTTATTGGTGTAAAATAGCTTTTTGAGTTGAATTTTAGGTCAGTAGGTGCGCATAGGGACCGTTGTAGGTGACTATATTGGGACCTGCGGAAACCATAGGTTTCTGCAGGTGGCCTTTGGTTCACATGCGGAAGTTCTGCACTATGCGTAATACTTCACCTAAGGCGGGAAAAAACCAAAAATATTTACATGTGTTTAACCAATAGAAACTTTCAAAAGAATCAAATGAGGGTGTTAACTTCCCTTTATTGTTTCAATGCATGTTTTTGATCATCAAAATGCTGGAGTGGACGGAGAGGGAACACGAGGATGATGATATCATCACTTGGAATAATCCGGGCACTTTAAATTCCCTCCTGACAGTGTGGGTTACTAAAGTTATTTAAGATCCAGGGCATGAGGGCCAAAGTAAGGTTACTTGAGTACTTAGTCCACATGTGGGATGTGGATCAACATTTATTTCATGTGGGAGCCCACACACTCTCTTTAGATATCGAGGATATCTATTTTTTTGATGGGATTATCTCATCGTGGATCCCATGTGACACTGACAGGCAACAGAGGTGGAGGTATTCCGATGAGCGAGTATGTTTGTCGACATTGTGAACCAGGGGCTGAGAGACGTAAAGGTAAGGTTTCCATTAGGGACATCCAAGATTTACCCCTTCGGATGATCCTATTCACTGTTGCACAGATGGAGGGGAGTGCATCTCCTCACATGGCTCTCCAAAGTTACTTTCAGTATGCAGTAGAGTGCATGGAGCCCCGGGTATTTAACTGGTCCGACGAAGTTCTTCGCAGCATGAAGAAACAACTGACAAAGTGTAAAAAGGGGGACCTAAAACAGTTTGGATACGGGTCTATTTTAGTGTCCTTCTTCCTCGACAGGGTTCCTCATTTTCTCTAGCTGGTAGAGTGGGGCATTTCAGCCCCACAAGATCCAAGGATGAAGAGGTGGTGCAACTTCATGGCTCGGCATGTGGCTGGCCCCATCGTTAAATATAACGATGTGTTTTTTGATTGGTTGAGGCCTCAACTATTGATGGTAGATGATTATTCCTATGTTGGTATGGACTTCAGAGGCAACCCAGACTTGGTTCTTCCTGAAGGCTTTCAGTGGGGGAACTTGGGTAAGAAGAACTTTTTATTTTTGTAATGTTTTCGTAAATTTTGAAATATGAAATGTGTTTTTTTTATGTTTTCAATTCGAGGACTAATCAAGAGATTTTTTCACAACACAGATGTGGGACCGCAATGGCCTTCAGGTACATCCCCCATCCAAAGACGATGGGAGCCATTCGGGGTTGTACGATTGGCTGTCGTTGATTATGAGGTGATCAAGGAGAACCTGGAGGGATTGACAACAGATGTCCCAGATATCTCCATCGATGAGATCCCAAGACGTTATCAATGCCATATTGTGGGCGTATCTAGTTCTCTTAGTCAACTGCTCTGTAGGGTAGCACGAGAAGTCTTGTGTTATTGTGAGCAACATCCTTGATGCTATTTGTATATGAAGCCATGCGCTTCACACTTTTGATTTTTTGGTCTTCAGACGAAAAACACTTTTTGTAAACACTTTTATCGTTATATATAAAAGAGGCTTCTACTGACTTAATTTGCTTTAAATGTGAGTTGTGATTGGATTTATAAGTGTCTCAAATGTCTGTCTAACATATAATTGGCTAATGCATCTATTAATGCATTTAGACATCTAGGAATATGTTGATATTCAATTAATCGAAATAACATTCCAAGAGGCGGATTCACAAATATACCCTTAGCAAAGTAGGACTTCGGATAGCATAGACATTAATTAATTGTAGTACTATTAACTGTGAATCAAGTCGTACAACTAGGTGACAGATCCCATGTGAAACAACATTGGTCAACAGTTCGATGACTGTACTATATTCCACAATATTTTTAGTTGCACGACCGACGCAAACACCGTGTAGATAAATTAACTTGTTTGTAGGTGCATAGATTTCTCAAGCAGCAGATGCTAAGTTCTTAGTACTACGACTAGTGCCATTGACGAAGCTGATGTAGGGTAGCAAAGGCACTGACCTCTGGAAACCAATCACAACGTAAGGTAAGCACTTGAAGGTTGAAACCAAATAACAAAAAAGCACCCAAAAATAGCACACAAGAGTATGATACAATAAAAAACACAAGCACTCATGCAAAGACAATCTAAGCATAGTACGTACTTCTTCAAGTAAATCCCATTTCGGGGCTCACTCAAAGGAATTCCATCATAATCCACTAACTCATAAGCTCCTTTCACCAACACTTGTTTGACAATATAAGGGCCTCCCCACATAGCCTCGAATTTTCTGGCTCCTAGTAAATCACGATCTTGTTCGTAGAGGAGAACTAGATCACTCTCAGAGAAAACAAGTGGCTTGACATGCTTGTCCTATTGGGATTTGACTCATTTTTTATGTGTTTCAATAACCAGAGTGGCATCACAGTGGGTTTCATCTAATTGCATCAGGCACAATAGACGTTCTTCCTCAGCATAAGTGTTTGGGAGAATTTCAACGGCTAGCTTCAAAGATGGTATCTCACATTCAATCGACGGGACAACTTCGATACCATACAATAATTGGAAAGGTGTAAATCCCGTGGCAGACTTCACGGATGTTTGATGGGCCCATAATGCTGAAAACAACATCGTATGCCAACTCGTCTTGTGAATTCCTATTATTTGTCGAAGCATAGTAATGAGAACTTTGTTTATCGCTTCAACTTGGCCATTGACTTGCAGGTAATAAGGGGTTCAGTTTTCATGTCGAAGACCCAATTTTTCAGTAAGCTCGGACATCATAAAATTTCAAAAATGGCTACCGTGATCAGTGACAATAGCTTGTAGGATTCCAAATCGAGTGATGATATTATTGAATATGAACAGTGCTGCAGTTTTTCCGGTGTTATCGAATGTAGGCATTACCTTAGTCCACTTAGTGAAATAATCCACGGCTAGGATTATGTATCCGTGCCCCCTGGCCAAGTGAGGGTTGCATGTCATGAAGTCAATGCCCCATTTCCCAAAGGGACCAACGGAAACTACAGGGTGTAAAGGAGTAGGATGAGATCTTATCTTGTTATTGTATGTTTGACAAGCATGACATTTTTGGACAACAATGATACAATCTTTAAATAAAGAAGGCCAAAAATACCTCGCTTGTAACATCTTTTGGGTAGTGGCATACCCAGACATATGACCTCCACATGCTCTGGAGTGGCAGTCATTCAAAGCTTTCTTAGCCTCATCATAGGTGAGACATCATCGAAAAATGGATTCAATACCACGGTGATAAAAAGTGTCACCGAGAATTATGTATTGATGGGCTTGGTACAATATACGATGACGGTCGACGCTAGAAAGTTCGGGTCGAAAAGTTTGAGTCTAGAGATAAATGACAATATCTCCATACCAAAGGTCATCGAAACTGATCAGAAAAAGGGATTCATCAGGCAAGGAATCCTCTGCCACATTTTCTATCTCTGTGGAGTGAAGGTCACATATCAATTCGGCAAACACCAATGATTTCTTAGACTTAACGCGTTCAAACTCTAAGTCAAAATCCTGGAGAATCTCGATCTATTTGGAGTATTTTCCCCCTTGCAATTGGAGTGTAAGGATATGCTGCATAGGGTTGCAATCAGAAATGATAGTGGTCTTTCGTAATAGGATATAATGACAGAATCATTGGATAGCTACAATTTCTCCACATGTAGGTATTTGGCTTTGGTAGTCGTGAGACTCTGACTCAAATAGTAAATTACATGTTCATTGTGTGAATCATCTTCTTGGACTAAAACCATGGCAATGGTAGAGTCTGAAGAAGTGAGGTAGAGGAAATAATATCGACTATAATCCGGTGGGAAAAGTAGTGGTGTACGAGTTAAAGCAAGTTTCAAAGCTTTGAAGGCTTTGTTGGCAGTAGTGTCCCATACAAACTCATAACCTTTCTTCAATAGTCGAGTAAATCCTAGTGTTAACTCAACATAATTTGGGATGAAATGACGCAAAAAGTTTGCCTTCCCTTGCAAAATTTGAAGCTGACGTAGCAAGGAAGGAGGAGGTAGATTAGGGATTGCCTCGAACTTCAAAGGATCCACCCTAATCCCATGACATGATATAATAAAACCGAGAAGTCGGTCGGACTCCACACAAAAAACACATTTGTGTGGGTTCAAACGTATACGATAGAAATGACAGCGAAGGAAAATGGCTCAGAGGTGTGTCGGGTGATCATGACGATGCATGGAGTGTGTCAGTAGGTCATCGAGATATGGTTGTACAATGTGTTTGATATCGTGAAAAGCATAAGACATGGCACGTTGAAAAGTCACACCAGCGTTCTTCAAATCGAAAGGCAATTTCTGGTAGGCAAAGGTACCCCAAGGACAAATGAAAGTGGTTTTGTGTTGATCCGCGGGCAAAATGTTAATCTGATTATAGCGGGAGAAACCATCCATCAAAGAGAATATTTCACTCCCAGCACAATCGTCAACGATTTGGTCAATGAAGGGGGTTGGGTAATTGTCCTTAGGACAAGATTTATTGACATCCCTATAATCAAGGCATACACAGATCATTCCTTGTTTCTTATTGACCGAAACTAGATTGGATACCCAATCGGTTAAAGCCACAGGATAAATAAAGCCAACTTTAATAAGATTCTCAACCTCAAGCTTGATAGCAGTGACTTTACTAGGGTGGACCGGGCGAAGTCTCTGTCAGACGGGTTTAGCATCTGAGTATGTCTTAATTTCGTGTATAATGATATCGGGGTCAATACCCGACATCTCTTCATAACTCCATGTGAAAACATCACGAAACTCTTGAAAAATGGATTTATAAGTGATGACTTCATTAGTGGAACACGAAGCTCTGATGTGAACATTTTAGACAACTCTAGGTTTAATGGATATGTCAAGAGGAACGGTGGGCGAAATGTTACTCAAGTTCCCTTCATATAACACATCGTGTGTGGACTCGGGAACATAATAAATGACAACAACGTTCGACGGAGTCGAAATCCATTGGTAACTCTCTATGGTGTGTTGTTCTAGGAAGAGAATGGAACGATGATGTCCATCATCCCAGGGAGTGTCTTCCATAGACATAACTGACATAATCATCTCGGCAGTATGAAAAATCATGTGAAATGGATTGGGAGATGAATCGCAAAGAGAGGGAGTATAATGTGTTATCGATTGAATGGATTGATAAGTAGACTCAACCGGACTTAAGGGAATTTGTTCGCCATAGAAAAGATAATCACCAGGGTCAGGTACTATCCACGGGTCGTGAGATGCTGGGGTTTCATGAACAGAGGTGGAAATCATGTTGATTGAAGCGAAAAAAAAAAGGGGAATATCGGGTGTTGGGATTGGGAAAGTACCCATCAAAGTTGAATCTTTTAGAAGACCCACACCGACGTTCTCATATCCAGGAGGTGTCTTTGAAATAAAGGGTACATTGCTAGTACAGGAATCAGAGTTAAAAAAGGCCAGCTGATCTACAGTAATGACTTTTCCTTGGTGTGGAAAACATACTACGTGAAAAAGGGTAGACACAATTTCACGCATGTAATCAATCCAACTACGACCAAGTAAGAGGTTATAATCGAGAGGTCCATCAAAGACCTCAACTTCGACATTGACCGATTTTCCTTCCAACGTAATAGATAATGATGGAAGTACACCGTAGGGATTAAAACTAGAGCCATTGAAGGCCTTAAGTGTGTTGTGTGATTCTATAAGATGAGGAGAGTTGATGGCTTTCCAACAAGTGATGGATATAACACACATCGAGGTGCCCTTGTCAGTAATGGTTCTACAAATATTTTTGTTCTCGACAACAACTTGGATCTGAAACGCTAGATGAGGGGGGAGCCTTGGAATGTGATCTTCCAGGTCAAAAATTATCAAATTTGTATCTGAGGGATCAATTCCACCAATAGCCTTTAACAGTACCTTCCATTGAGCGGGACAACTTTGAAGGACCTCGAGAGCTGACATCGCAGAGGGTGCTTGCGCAAGGTCTTGTACAATACTGTAGTTTTGAGCAGCACATGCATGAGGATTAAAGGCAGACTTTCGAACAACGCCCTTTGGGGAGGGGAGAACTGTATCGAGGATCGGTAGTTCAAGATAAAGAGGATTGTTGGGAGGTGGAGTTGAAGGAGGTGGTTGAGCCAACGAAGGTGGGACATCGTCAACTTTGTCCTTAGAAGGAGAGTAATATTTGGCTCGAGTAGTAAGTGTAACGTCATTCTTCTTAGAATCACCAGTACACATAAGGACATACGAATTAGTGGAAGAAGAAGGTTGATCATGGATGACCAATTGGGTATGTTGTTGAGAAGGGAAGGGTTGAGACAAAACAACAGGTGTAGGAGGTTTCGCGGTCCCTTCAAGGAACTTTGTGACCTCAGCACGTCTTGGACAATCTTTCGTGTAGTGATCTTCACCACAGATAAGACAAGGATATTGAGGTTTACGCTTATCCTTATCATCAATAGGTTGTGTCTTGGTCTTGTCAGATTGTGGATTATTATTTTTATCCTCCTTATTCTTACCCTTTCCTTTTTTAGATTTATTTTTATCGGCAGGGGTAGATTGAACGACATTAACTTCCAAAGTTTTACCGATGGAAGGAGTAGGAGTCAGAGTAGTTTGAACATTAGAAGCATGAGATTTGGGATTGGTGGGAGAGGCATGCGTAGATTGAGGTTGAGCATGGAAAGTACCAATCACACCATCAGCGGCAGGAGAAGTTGCTGGGGTTGTTGAGGTAGTTGTGGTAGGAGGGCGATGAGCATTAGGGATTAAGTCGTAATGAGTGCATGTTTGCGAATAAGCGAGATATAGGTACTAAGTGCGACTAATCGCTTGCTCTTCAGTGACCACTCCACCCATGGAAATATCATGGGAGATTTCATTGACAAATGATTTGGTGAACCATTCAGCCAATAACTGATCAGGAAGGTCAATTTTGATCAAGCATCTTCTGTGTCTCCACTCATGGATGTGATCGAAAATGTGAGTGGAAGATGATTGTTTAAAGGAACTCAAAATCTCGGTTCCTGTCTCGTAGTGGACGGGCAGTTGGTAATGTGTGAGAAAATCCATGGCAAGGGTGTTGAAGTCATTAGAGAAACCTCACGGTAATTCTATATACCACTTTGTGACCGAACCCGTGAGAGTTCATTGAAAGATATGTAACTGAATGGAGTCATCCATCAAAGAGTTGGATAAACACCAAAGGTGGAAAGTCATAACATGATTGTTTTCTCCCGATTTACCATCAAATTTGGGGATGTAGAACAGTAATTTGGCTGGTATGACGAGCCAATGGGGAGAATGTAAGATATGATCATTCAAGATTCTAGACAAGTCGGGTAGATCCAAAGTGGCTAGAAAAGGAAGTTCTCTATTCACTTGAGGATACTAGTGACTTTGGGGAGGAAGTCCCGTGGGTATACTAGTAGGACCGTAAGCAGTCTACATGTACGTGCAGTGTCCTGACAGATTCGGTCGAGGATGTGGAGGCATGTAGACCATAGGGTTGGGTTGGTTGGGAATGTTCCCTTGAAAAGGGACACTAGACTGGACGTTTTGACCCCAAGTGGAACTTAAAGAACCTAGATATGCCTGGCCTGAGTGAGGGGGTACAAAAGGGTTTCTCTAAGGCTATTTCCCCTGAGATCATTGTGGATTTCCTTGGGCAAGGAGGTTCCAGAGGTGGCCTAGTGATCTGGATGTGTTATGTCCATATAGCGAGTTATAGAGTCCAACTTTAGGTTGTCCTCCAAGTAGAGGATACCCCCCAACGTGAGAGTGCCCTCCAATGGGAATCTGGTAACCAAAAGTGAATGGATGATGGGTGCTCCCAATTGGAATGGAGCCACTAGGGCTAGATCCCCCAAGAAAAGGTGGATAAGACCCTCCGGAGAGGACCTGGGAAGGTGTAGGAATGAAACTGGTAGCAACATTGTACCCAGGTGGAAAAAAAAGTCCAGAAACTTCGGATGGAACCTGAGTAGGGATAGAGGTGGAAGGATTCAAAGCATGATACCCAAGAGGGAGTGACAGGATAGGTCTAGACGAGAGTGGTGTGCCAATGGGATCTTGGCTAACCACCACATTCCCGGTAGGAATAGTCGTAATGTGTGGGATCATAGTAGAATGGGCCATCTGGAGAGAAACATTTGAGCTAGGACCAATGGATTGTGTGTCTGGAATGACGGTGATATGGTTGGTTGCACTAGAAAAGTGGTTTAGCAACACCATGTAGGTAGCAAAATTTTTTGGTATTTGTGATATGACAGGTGTATCAACACCTGCCACTGAGTCATAAAGGTCCCGCACCGTGTGAGGCGATATTCTAAATATGTCGGTAGTCCAAAGGGGATCCTCGACTCCAGGGCCGGAATGGGGTCTGATCGGTATTCCAGAAGTGTCAACAACAAGTTCTTCGGATGAATTCAGCCAGAGGATACGTCTCTCATATCCAGAAGGAATGTGGAAAGCCTCTATAGAATCAGAAACTTTCTAAAGAGGTGGAACTTTCCTCTTGTGGGGTTACAGTGTCTTGGACCTCACTCTATTGAGGAGAGCCCTCCGATGAATGAGGGGGTAGAGGGAGATAATCCTCCATATTTTTCGGAGGAAGTCCCTGTACCCTACATGAACGATGGGGAGGGTTGATGTTGGCTAAGCCAAATATTTTACGCAAAAAATATATGGCCAACTACAAAAACAAACAACACTCGCTAATAAAATCTAGGAATCAAACCAAGCAAACAAACCTTCTTATTTCGAATTAACTAGTTGGTAATGAAATCCAATGTCATGAAGTCAAGACAAGAAGGGGTTGGGATAGAGCGGGTGGAAAATTTACATTGATGACCTGCTTAACAGACTTACACCCTGGTGCAAGCTCCCACACATAATCATGGGTATACCCTCCAAGGAGCCCGAGTGAGTCTGGCCAAGGTCGATTCCAGGTACTGTGAAGACTTTCCCCTCCACAGTTACCTTGTATAAGACCCTAAAAACATAGGCAAGTAAGGTAACCAAGAACAACAATGATGCCTGGGGAAACAATTGACAGTCCGATCCACGCGCAAAGGTAGGGTATCTAGCCCAAAATCAACTTGAGAGGATTCCACTCATTATTGTGGGTATACCTTCATGCGACCCCCATAATACATGCAATCTCTACACCAAGACCAACAAAGCAGGGTGAGTAACTCTTTCGGTCTTAATGTGACCTCAGGTTTAACCCTTGTGTGAGAAGGGCTTCCCAGGACAAAATGTTGCAAGCGGATTTGAACACTCCCTATCACAAGATGTTATTAGGTGTTTTGTGCTTTGGAGAGTGTGTCTCACAGTGTATTCCAAAGCTCTAGCCTAGCTAATGTTGGTGTAAAATATCCCTAGAAAATAAAAGTTACTAATTGAATTTTAGATTACGCAACGTTTTTAGAGGTTGTTATTTACTCAAGAGGGAGACCGAAATAAAACTAATGTTGTGTGAGACCTTGACCCAACAATATGCAAATAGATATGAATGATGCAATCTTTCGTTCAATGAATTCTATCTACAATAGGGAGAAGATATCTTTCCGGAAACACGAAATCTACAAAATGTAATTTCTTTTCTTGAATGAACTATAATCCTAAACAATCATAAGCAAGGAAATTTCTCAATTTGTTCTCTTTATTAGTTTTGAATGTAAAATAAACTCAACAGAAACCCAAATCAAACTTTCAATGAAGATAAAAACAAAGATGACAAGAAAGTGTTTATCAAATGCAAACAAGAAATGGCTTTCAAATCAACAAGCAATCCAACAGATGTAAAATAATCAAAAACTTTAAATCAAATCAAAGACTTCCATCAATCAAGCACTCAGATCTACGATAAGAGATTATATCCTTGTTGATAAACCTCAAGAAGCAAAATATTGCAAAATTATAATAAAGGGCTCGCAATATTTGAAAACCAATCAAAAGAAAGTCTTACACTCAACAATCCATCAAATACTGACCTCAAAAAAAACCTCAAAAGTGTCTCCTAGATGATCCAAGAAAAACTAGGCATCAAAAGACAACAAGACCCAATCCAAAAAATTCTATAGACACCGTCGCAAGCCAACAGTAGGTTACAACGCGTAAATCAACAGTTTATGCAGGCTAGCAATGGGTAGGGTGAGGAAATTTTGCACTGTTCTAAACATCCAGGGTGCAACAGGATAAGGTTTTCGCAGGTTGCCTATAGAACACAGTGCGGAAATGTCTGTAAACGAAAGAAAATTGGAAAGAGGGTAAAGAATTTGAGTAAACTTTCAGGTCCAAAGAATCTAGATTGATCCCTTACAGACTCAGGGACTGAAACATAATGAAAAAAGATAGGCTAAGGGAAAATGGACGGCAAAAACCAAAAATAGGTCGCATCCTCAGTGGAGTCGCCAATTTTGTTATTGGATATATCGGTAAATGCAGGCATAAACTGATCTCCCTAGATCCACCTAGATCTAGAACAAAACAAGACAGGACATGGAACTTTCCCTAAGTTCTAATCATTGAATCCACTATCAAAGAAAGGATGAGTGACATACCTTTGAATATCGCTTCCTTATGACTTTTTTGTCCCTACTTTGCCTCGGTGCTCTTGTGATATTGATCCTGCAATGAAACACAAACCAACCAAAGTGAAAGCAACAATAATATATTCAGTGACAACCTATCCATGTGATCAAGGAGTCATGCAAAAAAATTAGATTAATTTTATGGGAAATAAACATGCCACTGTATTATATTAAGCAAAAGTGGAAGATACAACCAAACAACCTTGATGTTGCAAAGTTCCCTTTCGATGTCTCTTTGGTCCAACACACACACTTTCTCCAAGCTTGCATGAAGATGATCCACAATATCTTGATGGACTGAGATGAATACCTCAAGCATCTGAAGTAGAGTTCCTCACACAATTCACAGCCTATTCAACCTTAATCATTCCTTACTTGCTCTTGCTTGCTTAATTATTAACCTTTTCCATGAGAAATCTATCATTATATAGGAGAAAGAGAGATGGTTAAAGAGATTAGGATGATCCCACCAAATCAAATAGGCGAATAAGATCCCAACCATACGGATGCCACCTCATGTTCTAGAATATTCCTTCTAGAAATTTCGTGAACTTCATCCTTTTTCTTAGTCTTAAAACGTCGTCGCAGCCTGCCTATAGAGCAACATGTGGAAACTCCGCAAGCCAGGTGTAATGCAACCTGTGGAAATCAGGCATTTTCGCACTGTGTAGTATTCCTAGCCTGCGACGGCCTTCTAAAAAAAATCTTTGTAGAGGGAGGAACCAATTAATTTTCTCATGCAAAAGATCCTTTTGGGAGCGTGAACATGTCCTTGTAGAAACACCACCAGGGTGACCAAAATAATGTGTAACACTCATGACTCGCCCACAGACTTGGTTGGAAGCTACTCAATGTGCCACGGAAGAAAAACAGGTTGTATTTATCCAGCATCGTAAACTCTCTTTTCTTCCTCGCCCTCACCCTCCCAATCCCTCCCCTCACCCCACTCCTCTCAATATCCATCAATTAACTCAGTAATAAATGGTTGAACTCCAAATCAAGGGTCTTTTCTATAATTGTGATGAAAAATATTTTCTCGGGCATAAGTGTAAGGAACATAAGATTTTTATGGTCATTTCTGAGGATGTTGTTGACGAGGAGGCTGCAGTTTCTCTTGTGGAAGAGCTATCCCCAACAAACGATACTACTTCGCCCATTGATCCACCTAAAGTTGAACCATTTATTTTTTTACACGCCTTGACTAGTTTTTTTCCCCCCC
Source organism: Picea engelmannii (assembly GCA_009831015.1). Lineage (NCBI taxonomy): Eukaryota > Viridiplantae > Streptophyta > Pinopsida > Pinales > Pinaceae > Picea > Picea engelmannii. The sequence goes on from ML783995.1 coordinate 177,478, forward strand.
AAACCCTCATGCTAATTGGCTACATTAAGCATAGGAAAGTCATAATCCTTGTTGATAGTGGCAGCACCCATAATTTTATCCATCGCCGCATTTCCCTAGGAAATCAATTGTTATATACGTGCAGTCATCTATTTCCAAATCATGCTTGTCAATGACGGTTCCATGAAATGTGGTGGGCATTGTGAAAATGTGTGCCTATAAATTGGTCAGTACCACCTGAAATAGCATATGGTTGCTATCAACATGGGAAGTTGTGACATTTTTATTGGTGTTGAATGGTTATGCACATTGAGCGTAAATTCTAACCTTGTACAATATCTACTGCAAACAGATATTCAGAAAAGAACAGAAAAGATACAATGGAAAATACAAACATTACACAGAGATTTTTCCCCTGGAAACCCAAACTGGGAAAACCAACATATTCTATATTTATTCATTGTGTTACAATGTTTACAATAAAAAATACATATAGGAGCCAGTGGCATCCAAAACCCTAACCCAATGACCTGGATTAGTCCAAAACCCTAATTCCTTAACCGAAAAATAGAAAACCATCGGGAAAGAAACCATATGCCGAAAAACCACCTAAATATAATGCAGTCCTGAAAATGCGGTCCCGATGCGAAAATAAAAATTTCGGGGGCACTGCCCCCGAACCCCCACATGTGGGGCTCCGCCCCCCTCTAACCCCTCTGCGTGCTCGGCGCAGATGCTCAGACACTACTACTCATTCAAAGAATATAACACATACCCAACATTCTCCCACTTGTTGTTTTCTTTGCACACAGGGGGTTACAGGGTTACATAGTCAACAATCCAGAACAATAATGCCCATGGATCTTCTACACCAAGAGAACTTCTGAGTGCTCACAGATTTTGTTAATGAATCTGCAACATTCTTTAAAGTTTCCACCTTCATCAACAATACTTTCTTTTCTTCAACCATGTCTCTCACAAAGTGATATTGAATATCAATATGTTTTGTCTTTGAATGATGAGCTGGGTTCTTTGCCAGAAAAATTGCACTTTGACTGTCACAATCTATTCTTATAGCTTGTTGTACCAACCCAATACCTGAACACAATCTTTGTAACCATACTGCTTCCTTACTTGCATGAGTGGCTGCCATGTATTCAACTCCTGTAGTTGAAAGTGTCACTACAGCTTGTCTTTTGCTCATCCAACTTATTGCTCCTCCAAATAGGTTAAATACATACCCACTTGTAGATCTCCTATGATCCAGATCTCCTGCCCAGTCTGCATCCACAAATCCATGTATATCCACCACTCTGTCCAATCCCGGTCTTCCTTCATAGCACAATCCATAGCTAGCAGTGCCACACAAATACCTGAAAACCCTTTTTACTATTGTCCAATGCTCCTTCCTTGGTTTTGACATATACCCGCTCAAAACTCCCACTGCATGTGCAATGCCCCATCTAGTACAAACCATTGGTTACATCAAACTGCCAACTGCACTGGCATATGGAACATGAGACATGTCCTCCTCTTCTTCATGTGTCTTGGGACACTGATCCCCATATAACTTTACACCAACAGGAATAGGAACCTTGACCGGTTTGCATTCCTACATATTAAACCTCTGCAATATTGTCTCGACATATTTTCTCTGATTTAACCAGATTTTCCTCTTTTTCCAATCTCTTTTAATTTCCATGCCCAAAATGAAATTTGAAGCACCGAGATCCTTCATGTCAAATTTATAGGACAACTGAGTTTTCACATCCTGGATAATATCCTTGTTGTTTCCTATCAACAACATATCATCAACATACAAGACCAAATAAATCAAATGATCACCAATTAATTTAAAATACACACAATGATCCTCTTTGCTTCTTGTGAAGCCAAGTCCCAGCATATAAGTATCAAATTTTTGATACCACGTCCTTGGTGATTGTTTTAAACCATACAGGGATTTTTTCAGCTTGCATACCAGCTCCTTCTTTCCCTTCACAACATAACCTTCTGGTTGCTTCATATAGATTTCTTCTTCCAGATCCCCATGTAGGAATTTTGTCTTCACATCCATTTGTTCTATTTCAAAATCAAATGCAGCAGCAACAGATAACATAAATCTTATGGAGGTTAACTTGGAAACAGGAGAAAAAATCTCACCAAAATCAATTCCCTCAACCTGGGAATAACCCTTTGCTATTAACCGAGCTTTGTATTTCTCCACTTTTCCTTCTGCATTCATCTTCTTTTTAAATACCCATTTGCTGCCAATGGGCTTTCTTCCAGTTGGAAACTCCACTAGATCCCAAGCCTCATTCTTATACAAAGATGCCATTTCTTCTTCCATGGCCCTTTTCTAGAGATTTTGATCCTTTGAATCCACCGCCTCCCTGACAGTTCTAGGATCATCATCAGTAATAGACAAAGCAAAATTTGAATGGAAATTAGATGGACTATACCTTTCCGGTAGCCTTCTTTCTCGATTCGATCTCCTCAATACTGGAGTATGAGGATCTTCTTCTTTTGATTCATGTTCTTCTGTAGAGTCTGATTCATCATCCTTTAAATCAAACTCTATCTTCTCTAGTTCTTCCTTACTTGGTAGGACTTCTTATTTAACAACATCCTTCATTTCTCTAAATACCACATTTTGACTATACACTACCTTCTTAGTTTCTGGGTTCCAAAGCTTATAACCTTTGAGACCATTTCTATATCCAATAAAGATACATTTTTCAGCCTTCTTATCCATCTTACTCCTGTTTTCCCTTGGAATATGAACATATGCATCGCAGAAAAATACATTAAGATGTGTGAGAGAAGTTTCCTTACTAGTCCATACCTCTTGTGGAGTCTTTTCATTCAACGCTAATGAGGGTGATCTATTGACCAGATAACATGCAGTACCCACTGCCTCTACCCAGAATTATTTCCCTATCCTGGCACCACTGAGCATGCACCTTTCTTTTTCCATCAATGTCCTATTCATCCTTTCTGCAACTCCATTTTGCTGAGGTGTATATGGAGTAGTCTTCTGCCTTGCTATACCACACTTCTTACAAAATTCTTCAAATTCATTCCCACAGAACTCTCTGCCATTATCTGTCCTCAGCACCTTAATTCGTTTCTCTGTTTGATTCTCAACAAGAGCCTTCAACTCTTTAAACTTGTCAAAGACTTCAGATTTCTTCCTGAGGAAATATATCCAAGTTTTCCTTGAGAAGTCATCTATAAATGAGACATAGTACACAGATTTTCCCAATGATGGGACCGACACAGGTCCAAAAACATCACTTTGAACTAGTTGTAAAATTCCTTCTGCCCTCGTTGCACCGGAGGGGAATCTTACTTGATTTTGATTCCCATATAGACAATGTTCACAGAACTCAAAATCCAGAGAGTAGTTAGACATACCTTCAACCATACCTTTACCATGTAGTAGTCGAAGACCCTTCTCTCCGATATGCCCGGGTCTTTGATGTCACAACATAACCTTTTCTCCAGAGATTGTAGGAGTTCTTTATTCTTCAATTTCAATATCAGGAACAATGGAGCTATTACACCCATCACTAATAGTGATTCCTAGCAACTTATACAGAGTTCCAAACTGAACTCCCTTCATCAACACCATTGCTCCTCGAACCATCTTGCAAGTTCCTTTTCAAAAATTGTTTTTACCCCTGCATCTTCCATTTTTCTTACATAAATCAAATTTCTTGCTATACCTGGGCTATGTAGAACACCAGGTAGTGTTCTAATCATTTCATCTATGAGTCTCAACTTGACCCTTCCTCTTCCTATGATTCTGGTTGTCGAATCATTACCTAAGAAAACATTACCTCCATCATACTTTTCATATTTGCAGAACCACTCCCTATGGGGAGTCATATGAAAATATGCACCAGAGTTAATCAACCATGCCTCATGATCTGCATGTGTGCTTGAAGAGGCCAAGTACACATCCCCTCCTTCTTCCTTGGAGGTCTTTTCTTTTGTAGAAGAAGATTCTTCAGATCCCTTCTTTTTTCTCAACTTTGGATCTACACTGCTTCTTATAGTGCCTTTCTTTTCCACACCTCCAACATACCCTTACAAACTTTCCAAGAGATTTAGATCTACCCTTAGACTTAGATCTCCCACTTGAGAAATTAGATCTATTTCTTTCCTGGGAACGTCCTCTTCCAACTAATGCATCTGTGCTATGTCCTTCCATATTCTTTTGTCTCATCTCCTACGACAATAAGGATGAGACCACTTCTTCAAACGTCAAAGAAGTTATATTACTACCTATGGCCACAACCAGACTATCCCACAAGTCTGGTAAAGAACACAACAAACTGATACATTTATCTTCATCTGAAATTTTAATCTCAACAAATACTAACTAACTTACCACAGTATTGAAGGCGTTCAAATGCTCTGCCATTGAGTCTCCATCTCTCATCCTCAAGTTATACAGCTTCTTTCTCAGGAATAATTTATTTACCAGGGACTTAGACTGATACAACTTCCCCAAATTTTCCCATAAATTCTTGGTTGTAGCTTCCTCTGACACATTCAGTAATACTGAATCGAAGAGACACAGATGGATTGTGCTCTTTGCCTTCCGATCCATCTTTTTCCATTCATTTGCAAAAGTTCCTGTAGGTGCAGTACTTGGATCTACCGTGATCCACTGATCTCTGTCCACCAAAAGATCTTCCATCTTGAGCTTCCAGAGCTCAAAGATTTTCCTATTAAACTTCTTGATCTCCATCTTCGAATTGCTTGCCATTTTTTTTCACTTGAAAAACAGTACCACAGATCTCCCACTGTAACAAGGCTTATCACAGTCCCGAGCTAAACCCTTGACCAAAAAGGCGTCCCCCTGAAGCCAATAAATATCTAATACCAAATGTAAATTCTAACCTTGTACAATATCTACTGCAAAAAGATATTCAGAAAAGAACAGAAAAGATACAATGGAAAATACAAACATTACACAAAGATTTTTCCCTTGGAAACCCAAACCAGGAAAACCAGTATATTCTATATTCATTCATTGTGTTACAATTTTTACAATACAAAATACAAATAGGATCCAGTGGCATCCAAAACCCTAACCCAATGACCTGGATTAGTCCAAAACCCTAATTCCTTAACTGGAAATAGAAAACCATTGGCAAAGAAACCATGTGCCGAAAAACCACCTAAATATAATGCAGTCCCGATGCGAAAAAAAAAAATTGGGAGTGTTGCCCACGAACCGCCGCGTGGGGGGCTCTTCCCCCCTCTAACCCCCCTGCGCACCCGACACAAACTCTCAGACACTACTACTCGTGCAAAGAATATAACACATACCCAACATTGAGACCCTCATGAATTTTAAGGAATTAACCATGAAATTCCAACAAGAGGGACAATATTATAAGCTCCAAGGCATTACAGTAGGCTCCCCTGGAATCACTAGTTCCCATCGAATGAAAAATATCCTCAAAAAAGGTCACTCAGAAATTATTGCCCAACTCCATTCAATTCAATCAGTTGAGACACCCTTAGTGCATATTGACATTCAACCTATCCTCTCCAAATACCAAGTTGGTTTTTCCACTCCTCAAGGACTTCCCTCTTCTTGTGGTGTTCATGATCATTCCATTCCTCTAGTCCCAGGCACCCTTCCTCCCATTGTTTTCCCTTATCGTCATCCATTTTCTTAGAATAATGAAATCAAGAAAATTTTCCAAGAATTGCTCGAAGTAAGTGTTATTTGTCCTAGTAGAAACCCTTATTCTTCTCATGTGGTCTTGGTACTCAATAAAGAAGTAACTTGGGGCATGTGTCCCAACTTTTGTGCCCTCAACAAAATCACCATCAAAGACAAATTTCCCATTTTTGTCATTGATGACGTATTGGATGAATTGAGGGTGCTCAGTACTTTAATAAAATTGATATTTGTTCTGGCTACCACCATATACGTATGAAAGAGGAATACATTCCCAAGACTTCATTTAGAACTCATCAGGGTCACTATGAGTTCTTGTTCATTCCCTTTTTCCTGTGTAATTCTCCCTCCACTTTCCAAAGTCTCATGAATCATGTCTTTCGTCCTTTCCTCTATAATTTTGTCTTACTTTTCTTTGATGATATTCTTATCTATAGTAAAACTTCGCAAGCCCATCTCACCCATGTGGATCAAGTTCTCCATCTACTCTCTCAACACAAACACTTCCTCAAACAGTCTAAATGTGCCTTTGGCGCCTCAGAAGTGGAGTACCTGGGTCATATTTTCAGAAAATATGGCGTCCAGGTGTACCCTAAGAAAATTGAAGGTATCAAGAATTGGCCTCTCCCTAAAACTCTTAAGATATTGTGTGGTTTTATGGGTTTAACGAGGTATTATTGCAATTTTGTTCAAAATTATGGAAAGATTGTAGCCCCTCTCATTGCTCTTCTTAAAAAGAATGCTTTCACTTGGACTACAAACGTTGATCAATCCGTCCATGCCTTGAAAGAGGCTATGTGTACAACTCATGTCCTGACACTTCCCGACTTCACCAATACTTTTGTCCTGGAATGCGATGCTTCTAGGAAAGGAATTGGGGCAGTCCTCATGCAATATGTAATACCTTTGGCTTTCACTAGAAAATAACTCTCAGAGAGACATTTGGGCCAATCAATATATGAAAAGAAAACGTTGGCTATTTTTCATGTCCTGGGTTGATGGCATCCTTTTCTATTGGGGCAAGGATTCCAAAGTAAAATTGATCATCATAGCCTCAAATATTTTCTAGAACAACGAATTTCATCCCTAGAGCAACAAAAATGGGTGACCAAGTTATTTGGATATTATTATGAGATCATTTACAAGAAGGGAAAATAAAATGTCGTTGTTGATTCTCTTTGCAAGAAATATGAAGAAGAAGGGCCCTTCTTTTCCCTCTCCTTCATTGTACCATATTGTCTCCAAGTTGTTTTCTAGGAATGGCCACAAGACCCCAAAATTTCACTCATGATCCAACAATTGAAACACCATTCTCAACCTTCTCTAGGGTACTCTTGGCACAATGAATAGCTTCACTACAAAGGTCATCTATATTTAAGCAAATAGTAAGAACTTAAATATGCAGTGCTTTCTGAGCTTCATGCTTCACCCATAGTTGGGCATTCTGGGTTTACCAAAACCTATGAACGGGTCAAACGTTCTTTTTTCTAGGATGGTATGAAACAAGATGTCCACACCTTTGTATTTGAATGTGATACATGTCAATGTAATAAGAGAGAAATGCTAAAAGATCCAGGCACACTCCAACTGCTTTCTATTCCACCTAATATTTGGAGGGATATTTCTATGGATTTCATTGTTGACCTCCCTAAATATGGAAATAAGTCATTCATAATGGTGGTAGTTGATCATCTTTCCAAATATGCTCATTTTTATTCTCTTCAACACCCGTTCACTACAGCTACATTGGCTCAAATATTTATGGATAATATATTCAAACTTCATGGCATGCCTCATTCTGTTGTCTCTACTGAGATCCAACTTTCACAAGCAATTTTTGGCAAGAATTGTTCAAGCTCCAGGGAACCCAATTTCATCTTAGCACCACCTATCATCCCTAGACTGATGGCCAAAATGAATTTGTCAACAAGTTCTTGGAAACATATTTGCAATGTTTTGCATGTGATAGAAACAATCAGTGGACTAAATGGTTACACCTCGTTGAATGGTGGTACAACACATCTTACCATACTTCTACGTGCATGACACCTTTTAAATTTGCCTATGGGAAACAACCATCGTCGGTTCTCTCATACATGTCAGGTGTCTCCAAGTTTCAGGAGGTTGAAAATAATCTTACAGACAGAGAGGCCATTCTTTGTACCCTCAAAGAAAATTTGGTCATGGATCGGAATCGCATGAAGCAAAAATCAGATCAGGGTTGTTTTGAACGTCAATTTTTTGAAGGGGACTAAGTGTTTATTTTTCTGCAACCTTATAATAATACTTCACTCAAATATGAGTGGTTCCTGTGGCCTACCAATTATCTCTACCCATTGATTCTAAGCTCCATCTTGTTTTTCATGTCTCATGCTTAAAGGAAGTGATTGGAACTAAGTGGCACACTCAAACCAGTCACCCTGAGTTGGATGAAGAAGGTTCCATTTGGTTGCAAACACAAGTAGTCTTATATCAGTGAGAGCATCATCTTCATCAATGCACCATCAATGAAGTGTTAGTTCAATGGAAATATACAACTTCAGAAAATGTCACATAGGAGTCGGACACCATTCTGAAACAGTTTCCTCATCTCAAGCCTTGAGGAAAAGGTTGTTCTTCAAGGCGGAGGGCATGTTAGGTACCTAACCTCCCTAACTCATCATGTAGGTAGAATAATATATTTTCCATGTAATAAAGGCCAACATTAGTTAATAAGGCCTATTTAATAAATATGAACAATTCAATGTAATATGACCTAATAGATGCCCAAAAGGAATCTTTTCTTTAATCACAAAAGGGCCCAGCCAAAATTGTTGAAACTTTGAATGTTTACCTTTATCTTCATGTGGCGTGTCCCATTTGAGGACTAGGTCGCCAACCTGAATTCTTTCTCTTCAACAGACTTTTTATCAAACCAACGTTTAATATTATTTTGGTGAGCTTCAAATTTGGTTGTAACTTTGGCGTAGTTCTCTTATAGATTCAACAAGGTGTCTATGCATATTTGGATGACAAGAAATTCTCTCCCCCGTGACTATTGTGTAAGATAAAGGGAAGGAAGATGGATATTTGAAGGAAGGATAACTTCTTTCCCATAGACAAGAAGGTAAGGAGAGGTCCCTATAAAATCTTTGGGAGTGACATGATCAACCCAAAGGGCATTGGGTAGTGCATTATTCCAATTTCTCTATTGATCAACTACAATTCACTTAAGAATGTAGATCAAATTCTTATTTGTAGATTCATCCAGGCCATTTTTCCGAGGCTAATAGTCGGTTGCATATTTCAAATAGATCCCTTTTCTAGAGAAAACTCAATCAATTTAAGCAATAAAAAATATGTTGCATTATCAAATACTAGAGAGTTGGGTACACCAAACCTGGTCATTATGTGTTGTTAAAGAAAATTTATTACCACCTCATCGTTTACTTTGGTTAGCAGTATTGCTTCAGTATAGCATGTAAAATAATCAGTGGCAAGTATAATACACATGTGTTGTTCGGATGAGTGAGGATTGATCTCACTGATTATGTCCATACCCCATTGTCTAAAGGGTTCTTCAATAGCAATAGGATGAAGCAAAACAACTACCTTGTGCTCTCTTCTTGTGGAATTTTGGCAAACTTTGCACCTCTGAGAGTAGGCATGAGAATCTTTGAATAATGTCGGCCAGTAGTACCCAGCTCTCAATATCTTGTGGGATGTTGTCTCTCCTGAAAAATGGCCTCCCACTGGTCTATCATGCATGTCTTTGAGAACCTTGTCAGCATATTTCTTTTCAAGACTTTGGAGTAGAAATCTGTCACAATTCTTCTTGAATAAGACACCATGAACTAGTCGATATTGTGCATATTTCAGCCTTAGCTCTCTTTTTTGTTTGGAATTAAGATTATCAGGGACACTTCCATGTTGAAGATAGTATTTGAGATCATTGTAACACAAATTCTCAATTGACAGACCATAAGGAACTTGTTGTGTGTAGAGGGTTGGTTCCTCTTTCCATCCATCTTCTTCTTGATCTTCAGAATCCATGAATCCAGGTGTTATCTTACACGGGCCTTGACCTTTAACGACGTTTTCTGGTTTAAATTCAAGATCATACTTCTGTAAAGAAGTCACACAATTTCCTAGTCACTAACCTAGTTCCCTCTGTACGAAGAGAGATATGACCCTTGGGTCAGGGATGATCACCTTTGTATGTTTCTTCAATACATAAGGAATGAACCGTTTGATAACTTTGTGGATAGAAAAATATTGTTTTTCTACCGGTGGATAATTCAATTCAACACCTTGGAGTCCATTGCTCATAAATGTGATGGGGCACTCATTCCATTGTTGGTCCTTTTGAGTGAGCACTGATACAAGAGAATGGTCAGAAGTAAAAGTATATAGCAAGAAGTCCTTAGTAAAATTTGGGCTTTGTAAATAAAGTGTAGTTGCTATGGAGACCTTGATATTATTAAAGGCCTCCTTTTCAACAGATGTCCACTTGAATTGCATGTCTTTCTTTATCATCTCATGAAGGGGTGTTATTGGATAAATCCATGAGTGCGGACACAAACTGATCTCCCTAGATCCACCTGGATCTAGAACAAAACAAGACATAATATATCGCTTTCCCTAGATCTAACTATTGAATTAAATTGGAAGTGAGAAGAAGATATGTACCTTGTAATCACTTCCTTGGTCTCTGTTGTTCCTTGCTTCGCTCCAACACTCTTGTGCGGTCAAGATCAAAATAGCACAAACCAACCAAAGTGAAAGCAAATAATATATCCAATAGCTAATCTATACATATGATCAAGGAGTTATGTAATAAAGTAGATCTAACTTTATGGGAAAGAAACATATTACTGT